>JACEVL010000557.1:0-45000 GCA_020284085.1 Aporrectodea caliginosa
AGGCCGCGGCGAGTGTCGTTCGTCCATCCGGTCGAAAGGGGGCGTCTATGTTGGGAACTTCCGGTTGACGTGGAATGGGAGGTTGGTGGAAACTGGTCGGAGAAAAGATCCATCATTCTTGTCTTAACCTGGGAAGAAATTCAGTCAACATTTTTACACTTATAATCGTTTTTTGTATCTTTTATCTATCTGTCTGTCTGCCTGGCTGTCTGTCCGTCCTTCCGTCTATCCATCCATCCATCCATCCATCCATCCAACTTCTCATCCTTCTCCTCTCTCCTCTTCACTAGCTCTGCATCGATGCTCTATTTGTCTCTTAGTTTCTTTCGCTGTCTGTTGATGCGCATGCTCAGTGGATGTGAACCTGAGGCGCGAACGAAGAGTGTACTACAACGACCTCTCCAAGGTATACACTCCGTATACAAAGCAGGTGCGAACTAGTAATCTTAGGATTACAGTTTATTCCCGCTACGGAATAGATAACGGTGCCGCTTTTAACGATATCCGGTCACGCTCTGAGAAGTAAAGTCTAGAGCTGAAACAGTGGCTTAGCAACAAAGCTCTTGTAAGGCACCAATATCACAGTGTGGACTTTTCCCCTTAAAATCAGATGACTGGTGCATGGGGTTTGAAATTTGACACAGCCTGTCTGGAGACAATACCACTCTTACTATTACAGCGATTACTACTAATACTACTACTACTTTCACTACACTTCTACTACAACTGCTGCTGCTGCTGCTGCTGCTACTACTACTATACTACGACCACCACTACTGCTGCTGCTGCTGCTGCTGCTGCTGCTGCTGCTGCTGCTGTTGCTACTGCTGTTGCAACCATTACTATTACTATTTTGTCTGGTATACATTGCAAAATATCAAGTCCTCTGATTAAAAAGTTCGGCGCATTCAATTCCAACATTTTTCCTAGACAAGATAGACAGACCGACGGACAGACGGAGAGCGGAGAAAGCGGATCATGTAAACATAACAGTAAAAAGAATTTTTGCTGTCTGTCTCGACGAAGCGTGACTTTGGACGAGGATTGTGAGAAGGGAGAGGTTTCCATCTGTGGTCTTTGACTCGGAGGATCTGCGATGAGACAATATCACGCCGGAGGCCCACTGACGTAACAAAGAGACGCCAACTCTCTCGGGGCGTTTTGTCCTCGTCTAGAACTCTATATATAGGGCGACATCTGTTCGTCAGTAGCCTTACCCGCCGCAAACAAGCGAAAGAGAAGAACATACGCCTTTTCCAGAAATAAAATGAGCAAAATTAGAAATAACCTATTATCTTCCTTTTAAAGAACATGGACTTGCTTATGCCGTGCTGTTAAGATGGTGGCATGTTTGTCTAACATGTCATTTTCTGACAAGAGCGAAGATTGTCTCACATGTCATTTTTTACAAGTGCTAAGATGGCCGTATGTTTGTCAAACATCTCATTTCTTGACAAATTAGTTGGACACGAGCGAATTTTACTAGATATTTTACAAGCCACAAAAGTTGTGCATAGTTATACTACTAAAACTTTGTTGCGTAATATACAAGTTCTTTGAAAGGATTGCGAATTGTCTTATATAACACATTACAACTCCTCATGCAGTGAACAACGAATATGTCATACAATAATCAACAATCGGCGATATAAAGCCACTAAATCTCACATTCAATGCTCGTTTTATTTGAAGTCCACCAGTCATTCATTAATAATCACTCGTCATCAATTGAACTAATGCTACATACTCTTCAATCCATTCCACCAGTCATTAATTAGTACTAACTATCAGTGTCCTAATCACTATTGCGACCACCAGTACCATCATCACCACCATCACGACAATCGTCATCGTCACCATCATCATCACCTCACAACTACATCACTAACACCATCGCTATCACTTTACTATAACCATCGGTACCACAACCACCACGAACACCACCATTACCATCATCGTCATCACCATCATCTTCTCTACCACCACCACCACCACCACCACCACCACCACCACCACCACCACCACCACCAATATCATCATCTGCATCATCAGCATCATCATCGTCTTCATCATCATCATCATCATCATCATCATTATCATCGTCATCAACATCATCATAATCATCATCAGCATAATCATCATCATCATCATAATCATCATCAGCATAATCATCATCATCATCATCATCATCATCATCATCATCATCATCATCATCATCATCATCATCATCATCATCATCATCATCATCATCATCATCATCATCATCATCATCATCATCATCATCATCATCATCATTCGCATAGTCATGATTAAATTAAGCAGTTCATAATTGCCTCCTATGAATCTCTTCACTTTACCGTCGATGTCAATTCCTGTCGACGTGATTCGCTCGTTTCTGTCGTTTGTTCAGCCAGTAGCTGTTATTATATCCACTGCCTTCCGTACACAGTCCTCTTCCGTATCACTGTGTCCGTGTCGCTGTCTGTCTGTGTCTTTCTGTGTCTGTGTGTGTTGTATCCGTAAGCTGTTTCTGACAGTCTCGTCAGCGACTCAATGCTCTGACGACTGATGCGCAAAGGATGCACGGAGAAAGCATGTTTCTTTTTCTAAAGCAGTCGACCGAAAGGCAGCTCGCTCTGTCTCCGTCTGTCTCTAGGTCTCTCTAGGTCTCTCTAGGTCTCTCTAGGTCTCTCTAGGTCTGTCTCGGCCTCTTTTGGTCTCTCTAGGTCTCTCTCTTTCTCTGTCTGTCTCTCACTCACTCACTCACTCTCACTCTGCATGCATCCGCTAGCTCTGCTTCGCTGCATTAGCGCCATCTCTCCTCGCTCGTCGTCCTCCTCCTCCTCCTCCTCCTCCTCCTCCTCCTCCTCCTCCTCCTCCTCCTCCTCCTCCTCCTCCTCCTCCTCCTCCTCCTCCTCCTCCTCCTCCTCCTCCTCATTCCCTTCCTCCTCCTATTTTCCTACTGAGTCATATCTTCCATTCTTGCTTCTACAGCCTACACTCCTCTTCAACTTGTTTTCCTCTTACTTCCCCTTCTCCCACTTTTCCTTCGTTCTTTCGTCTACTATTCCTTATCCTTTTCTTTATCTTTCTCCAACTTCTCCTCCTTCTCCTCTCTTCTCTTCCTTTTCTGCATCCGCTAGCTCTTCGTTGATGCAATAGCACCATCTATCCTCCCTCGTCGTTCCCCCTCCTCCTCCTCGCTCCCTTTCTCCTCCTACTCATTTCTTTCTACTTCTTCATATCTTCCGCTCCTCCCCTTCTTGCTTCTACACTCCTCTTCCTCTTGTTTCTCCTCTTACTCAACAGAAGATACTAATTACAATAAAAATACAATTACAATAATTACAGTTAATCCCTCCTCTCCATCTTTTCCTTCGTCCCTTAGTCTACTATTCCTTATCCTTTTCCTTTTCTTTCTCCAACTTCTCATCATTCTCCTCTCTCTTCTTCCATTTCCGCATTTTATCCCTCTGTCACCAACTCTTCTTCCTTAGTGACCTATCTCAAATACTTTTCCTAACTGCTGAGTATAGATCGGTCAACTGTTGTAAATAATTAAAACTGACAACTTTGTTTTGAATATTTCTTCTTATTTCAAACACAACTTTTGATTTCACAGCTCAATTTAAATGTTCTTCGTCAACGTGACTAAATTGCAACTCTTAACATTTCCTTCTTAACACATACAGCTCTCTCTACTGTATTAAAACCAACTGAAAAAAAAGAACCAATAGTAAAAACAAAGTTTTTTACTATATCCATCTAGTATCCTATAATCCGTCATATTAAGCAGTTACCTCTACAAATATATAGTCCGCGTTCATTTTACAACATAGCGTCCGTTTAATCAAGCACCGCACCCGTTTCTGTTGCAGCCAATGGCAACGCTGGCCAATCACAACGCTGCGTGTCGGAAAAGGGGATTCCCCGATTCGAAAAGTTGAGTCCCCGATTCTATAAGCTAGCCTTTTTGGGGGAGCTGAAATTTTGATAGAATGAAGTGTGTGCGAGGGCGAGTCTGTCTGCCAAGTTTCACGACGATTGAATGATTGTAAGTGATCGAACTAGTCGTCGCAAGATTTGACTTTTTAGCTGTGGCTCAATCAAGCAAACATTCAAGCAAGCAAGCAAACATTCAAGCAAGCAAGCAAACATTCAAGCAAGATTGCAAGATTCCCGCAAGTTAAACTAGATGGATAAAAAATAAAACCAACTGCAGATGGCAGCTGTGACAAGGCGATAAGGATAGGCTACGTATTGTGAAGGCAACTACGGCTTTTGGGAGACTGGAAAAGATATGGTGAAGCAATGGATGCAGCGTGAAGATCAAGATCCGGTTATATGAGGCCGTAGTGATAAGCACCCTGCTTCATGGAGCAGAGACGTGGCCAATGACGGTAGCAATGAGGAGAAACTGGAGGCAGCACAACACAGGTTGCAAAGAAGAATTCTGCACATCTCCTGGAAAGACAAGATCACAAACAAAACCATCAGAGAAATAACAGGGCAGGAAAAACTAGAAAACATCATTAGAAAGAAACGACTGAACTGGATGGGACACGTGGCCCGAATGAATAATGACAGAAGAGCCAACCAGGTAATCAACTGGACTCCGGAGGGGAAGCACGGGAGAGGAAGACCAAGAAAGAACTGAATGGGAACTGTTCGAGAGGACCTGAGAAGTCTGGAGTCGAGGTGGCGAAGGACAGGGAAGAATGGAAAAATTGTGTTGCCCGATGTGCAGTCCTGCACGGGAAGGACTAAGGTCAAAGGAGTTAAAACAACTGTCATAAGCAATTCCTAACTTTGGCGCGCAATTGGCAGGTGCCGAGAACAATCTACATTGTACCGTCAGTCAATGTTTACTTACGGCCAAGCGTTCGATATACTTAAACATATATATATATATATATATATATATATATATATATACGCGTTGTAATATATATACCTTAGACACAACTCTAACACATTATATATATATAGAGTTGTGTCTAAGTTTATATGTATAATGCGTTAGAGTTCTGTTAGGCGGCCAATGCAACTGTATATATATATATACAATATATATATATATACATATATATATATATATATATATATATATATATATATATATATATATTAGAAACACTTGTTCACACCTTCTTTATTCTTCTACACCTTCTCTTTCTCATCCTCATTCTTCTCACCCGTTTGCTGCTCTACGACAGTCCGTCACCACCACCACCACCACCACCACCTGTCTGTCTATCCGTCCATCCGTATGCCTGTCGGTGTGTCAATCCATCAGCCAGTGAGTCCGTGTCTGTCTGTCTGTCTGTCTGCCTGCCTGTCTGTTTGTCTGTCTGTCAAAAAATGTACCAAATCTGATGTTTCTGGACTAAATACGCCCTGAGCCCCTGAGGCCTGCTGAATGCTGATGTTATTGGGACAAATTAGTTAAATCTTATCTCTATAGTCCACTAAGCCCCCATCAGACATAAAGTACTCATCATCTTAAACTGTGCATTGGAGAAAGCCTATAATTATATCGAAAATTAAAGGTATTTAGAAAGCCATATAGTTGTGCACCGCTACGGCTGAACTTTGTTGCACATGCATATCAAGTTATTTGAAAGGATTGCAAAGTGCGATCCATAACACAATACAAATCCTCATGCAGTAAACAACAAATACGTCATATATCATCAACATTCGGCGATATAAAGCAACAAAGTCTCACATTCAATGGTTGTTTTACTTTAAGTCCACCAGTCATTAATTAGTAATCACTTTAATCTCGCCATCAGTTGAACTGATGCTAAATACTCTTCAATCCATTAAACCTTCCGAGTAAGTAAGTAAGCTGATGCCAAAGAGATTAAGCTGAGCCCCATTTATGTTTCCCGTTTCTAACTTATAATTTTTGCCATATAAATTAGCTTGGCTTACTCAGTATTAATGAAATTTAAATCTCCAGCACTTCATTTCATTCGTCTAGTGTAACCAGTTCTAAGATTTTAAGGACAGTGTATGATATCTCCGCCATAGGTTACAGAAGGCAGATCCGAAAGGGCAAAAATGTCACGCAGGATAGCATAACACGAAGTGTAGCCTACAATGACGAATTCAATTCAATTCAATTCATTTTTATTGATCCCAAACAACAAAACAAGACAAATCAAGCAATCAAATGTAGTATAGTGAACAAACGAATAATAACGTAACATAGGAGTATTGATTACAGGTATTTTTAAGTCCTAGTTGTGTGCTGTTGTCACTGGGAACAATAGGCACCCGAAAGGGACTAAGTCCCGCTGAGAGGGAGCCTGTTGTTCAGGAGTAGGAGGGTAATCGATGGCGGAATCAATGTAAGTTGAGAGCAACGATTTGGATCAATCAATGCAGCTACATACAGTTCTTGAATGTATCATGACAAAATTTACGGTGTGGAAACATTGGTATAACATATATATTAAAAAAGTTGGAGTACTTCTAAACTATATCTTAACTAAAAAAAACTAAACTATGAACTACATCTTAACTAAAAAAACTAAACTATGAACTCTGCTGCATGCGCACGTAACGAGTACCTGAAGTGACTGTGACATGGCGAAGATCTGATACTGAACGGAAGACTGTTCCACGAGAACCTAATAGACATTTTCCTAGTGTTCGTTCTAGCATATATACTTCTATAGTCATGCTTGGATCTCATACAAATATTATGTGGAACTTGGTTAAAATAGAAAGAGAATGAGGGAGGAAGGAGTTTGTTATGGTACTTGTACATGAATTCACAAGTCTGTATGAATCTGAGTTGAATAATGTTTAACAAGTTATATTGAGCAAATAGAGGTTTAGTGTGTGAATTTACAGAGGATTTAGTTACAACACGTATTGCTTTTTTTTGGGAAATTATGAGGCTGTTTAAGTTAGTAATGTATGTGGAGGTCCAAATAATGTTACAGTAGATTAAATAGGGGTAAATAAGGGTGAAGCACAGGTTAAGTAATATATGAGAGGGTATTACATGTGAGATTCTTTTTAGTATACCGATATTTTTAGTGATTTTTTTATTAATTTTCTCAATGTGGACTTTCCATTTTAAATGCTGGTCGATGTATACTCCGAGAAATTTGGTTGAAGTGACCTGGGGGATAGTTTTATCATCAATGATCAAGTCATTAGGAGTTAGTGGGGGTTGTTTTTTATTTGATCTAAATAGGATTAGGTTTGATTTGGATAAATTTAAGGAGAGCTTATTGGCCCTAAACCAGTCGCTTACTGATTTTAGTTCAATATTTGCAGTTCTAAAAAGTTGCTCATATGAGGAATTAGACAGGAAGACATTTGTGTCGTCAGCAAATAGGATAAAGTGTAGCAGTGACGTAGAATTAGGAAGATCATTGATAAATATAATAAACAAGAGGGGCCCTAGTATGGAACCTTGGGGAACACCATAACTAATGGGTAGGCGTTTGGACAGACAGTTATTACATAGGACCTGTTGTTGGCGATCAGTTAAATAGCTCCTAAACCAGTCAAGTGCTCGATTCCTGATGCCGTAGTGTTCTAATTTTGCTAGGAGGATTATGTGGTCCACGGTATCAAAAGCTTTGGCAAGATCTAAGAAGATGCCCAAGGAATTTCGTTATTATCCATTGCCTCTGAGATTTTGTCCTGAATGTCCAGCAAAGACATCGAAGTTGAATGAGCCTGTTGAAAGCCATGTTGGAGTGCATAAAGGAGATTCTTCTGTTTGATATATGAGTACAAGCGATCATACATAACTCTTTCAAATAACTTAAGTTGAATGATCAACTTAAGATATTCTTAGCCGAAGCGTAACATTTAAGAGGATTATACTTAATTATAATTAATCAAAAGCAATATACAAATAGAATATTAATAAAAACAAACAACATTAACGTACTATTGGATATTACGTTCACATAGGTAGTTAGGTACTCAATTATAGCCTATAGGTTTTTATCTTCCCCATCAGCATTATATCTAAGCCCATTACAAACGAGTTGAAACAAGCAAAACCGTATTTGTTAATAATGACTCCGTGTGTTCGTATCTGTCTGTCTAACCGTCTGTTTTGCTGCCTACTGCCTAACCGTATCCGTCATTCTGTCTGTCAGCCTATAATTCATTTTGCTGTGCATATGCTATGAACGTCTAGAAGACTGGAACTGATGAGTGTTCGTGTGTATGTATGTGTGTATGTGTGCGTATGTGTGGGTGTGCGTGGTGAGTGTGTGTGAGTGTGTGTGGGTGCGTGGGTAGCTGACTCTGTGGGTCAATTACCGTAGATGACAAACGAAGACCGATGGCAGACACAAAAACAATGTTCCAATTCAATTTCGGCCAAGACAAGAAAATTAATCTATCGTAATATTATTGTAGGCGACGACTGTCTCCTTTGCCTCCCTCTTCCGTCATTAACTCTCTCCCTGTCTTTCTCTGTCTTGTCTCCCTTCCTGCTTGCCTCCTCTTTTCTTCCTTCCATCCCTCCTTCACTTCCTCGCTCCCTGCCTCCCAACCGATGTTAATATAAATTATAATATAGATGTCCGCCTACCGCCTTCAATTTCTCTCTGTCTCTCTGAGTCTCCCTGACTGTCTGTTTGTCTATGTCTGTCTGTCTCTGTTTGTCTCTGTCTGTCTGCCTGCCTGTCTCTGTCTGTCTGTCTCTCACTCTATTCCTCCCTCTTTCTTCTTGCCTTTCACCCAGTTTCCCCCCCAGTCTGTCTGCCTGCTTCTGTCTCACTACCTCTCTGTCTCTCTCCCTGTCGCCCTTCCTCACTGTCTTCCACCCTACCCAATCTCCACCTCCCACTCCATTCTATTGCTGCATCGAAAACACAATGACCCAAAAGAAATGTATTTCTAAGTCATTGTCCTAATTTGACGTAAATTTTATGACGTCGCTATGGTTACGATAATGATTATAATGTGTATGCGTGTATGCATGCAAGTATGTATGTATGTGTGTATGTATTATGTATGCATGTATGTATGTATGTATGTATGTATGTATGTATGTATGTATGTATGTATGTATGTATGTATGTATGTATGTATGTATGTATGTATGTATGTATGCATGCATGTATGTATATGTGTATGCTTGTATGACAAATGGGAAAAGACGAATGTGAACATTTCTGACAGTAATTGCATGATATGTGTTGAGAACCGTTATTCGCACGTACTGCCGTCCAATGCATTTGTCCATCCGCTCTCACCAATACACCATGACAATGAAAGGATGATGTGTCTTGCAGACATCGCAAATAGCTTTAATTTAAAATCTTACGCCATTCCGTGCGAAGTAGTCTTTCTTTCGAAGTTGTTTGTTCATGTTCAAAAATAGGGCCACGAAAACTAACGTTTTAAAATTTGAAACTATGATTATGTGTTTGTCTGTCGGTCTTGTTTTCTCTCTCTTTATGTCTCTGCCGGTTTATGTCTATGTCCTTCTGTTCGTCCTTCATTCCAGGCGCCCGTCACTCCTCCAGCCGTGCTCCACACTGCATACAGTCGGTTTCTAATATACCCTGCGACTGCGAGTATCAGATGACGGCGAAAACACATGATGCCGGAGACAGGTCTTGGATATAAATACTTATTGCTTTTCTAAACCACAGAAGCCATCATGAATATTATAAAATAAAAATCTGTAATCTCCAGACATTATTCGAAATGTGGTCTCTGTACACTTAAAATCTTCGACTTGCACAGCAGGGCACCAGCGTATAGTGACGTCAGAAAATGACGTCATGTATTATATCGAAACCCAACGGAGCTGCGTGACAATAATTTTAAATTAAAATCTGAAAAATGATTCTATTCGTATGAAAACCTGCGTTTGTGATCACGCCAAGCGATGTCGAAATTATAAGGGACGGATTTTCGGCAGTTAAAACGGCAGACTATAATTTAGGAATTAAAAGATTCCATCTCGCTCGTTGAAAATTTAAAAATTATAGACAGCAGCCATGTTGAACGTGACATTTAAGTTGGTTAATTTGCTCTCACTGCAGAATATTTAAAGTTTCCGGCGTTCCACCCTATATTCCATTTGCATGGTTTTCTTCTGGTGAGTTTAATTTTATTTGATATTTGGACCTAATTATGAGCAGGCTAGAATCAAATAAACATATTACAGTTGATATCATGTTCAGAGTTTCCGTCAAGCATATGTTGATATTTATATACTGCCTTTACTCTGGCGGCTGTATCTGCTGTAGCTGTTGATAGGTTACACTTAACGTAAAAGTGGTTTTCGGCTTATTCTATTTGAAACAAGGCACTGGCTACGGTACCGTCCGGACGGTACCGTTATTTCTTTTCTACGGTACCGTCCGCAAATAATCTATGGCCGATTGCACATATCTATGGCGTGAAAGCCTAACCATCAATAGCGCAGTAGTTAAGAGATGAACGAAACTAACCCTAACCCTGACCCTAACCGACCCTCACGACGCCTAATTTGACACTAAACGACGACACGAATACTAACCTGGCCCTAACCGAGCCTCAAGTTGTCGGCCATAGAAAAATTCGACGCGAAGACAACAACTTAACGTGACAGGCTTTTGCCAATATTTATTTCAACCGGATGTACACGCCATAGATATGTGCAATCGCCCATAGATTATTTGCGGACGGTACCGTAGAAAAGAAATAACGCTACCGTCCGGACGGTACCGTAGCCAGTTCGTTGAAACAAACAGCTAACAGACAAACACATCCATGACTATCCAAGAACCGGGGAAATTTTATAACCTTCCCTATTGCGTCGTTATTCATGTACTAACCGTTTTGAGCACTACCTACTTTCACTGTACTAACCAGCTTTGTGTCCACAGCGCCAAACTACTACCCGACTACGTTTTGTGTAATGTATGCAAATATTTAAACACACCCTGGCAACTGTTAGAATTGTTCTAGGTAAACGAGGCTATTGGGTTGCTGGACTTACTTTTTGGAACAATCTCCCTGTGTCTGTCCGCTCTGCTAAGTCGCTTGAGTCATTTTTTTCTCAACTTAAGACCTTTTCCAAATTGTGTATCCACCATGGGTTGCCTCTCTGTCTTATTGACTGATCTTCCGGATATTGACTGATTTTGGATTGGTTTTGGTGTGCCGTTGTCTGATGCCTTGTGCATTAGATACCGGCGCAATAGAAGTTACTAATGACAATTGCAATTGGAACATAAAACTGTGCAGTTCAATGCAGTACAATAACAAATATTAGGACTCTTAACGCATTAATGATATCCGTCTTATTCTGTTTGAAACAACAACCGTCAAATGTTGTTGGCTCCATTCTAATCAGTTTATGACTGTTCCTTTCTGTGAAAATAACTACAGCGTCTAGACTGTTAAAAACGTTACCTTAAAGCAGTTTCCAGTCTATCGAATGGCCTTTTGGAATAGCAAATTGATTTAGCGCCACTTTATTTGTTGGTCGCTTTGTGGAAAGGAATAATTTGAGGTCTGGCTTGATGCAGACATACCATACAAAACCATTGTATTATCCCACAACAGATACATAATAAATTTGATGACAAGCGTGTCCGTACATGAGCCGCGGCTTCATGGGTCACTGGCAGGCAGCAAGCGTGATTAAGCAGTGCCAGCATGGTTAGCATTTAGATGGGTACCAATACCCATTCATTTGGATACCGTGTGACACAGTGCCACTCCGCCATTCATCCGCTAAGACGTTTTGCTTTGTCTCAACACTGTATTCTGGAAGCAAACAAAAACGGCTTGTTCAACTTGGTAGACAAGTTTCTAGTTAATTCATTTTGAAAATGTCTATTACTTGCAAGGCAAAAAGCAAAACAAATCCAGTGTCTTCTTAAACTTATTATTTCCTGAGCCGGTTAATATAGATGTTTGATTATCATTAATATTTTGTAATTCTTTTATATGTTAATCATATCCGGTTAATTTATTTCGAAAATGAGTAAACAATTCATACAGTCTCTTCTTGAAATCATTAATTTCCTGATTAATATCAGGTTGTTTAATATAAATGTTTGATTATTATTAACATTCTGTTGGTTATATCCAGTTAATTAATTTTGAAAATGTCTGTTGTTCACAAAAGAAAACAATTTCTTCTTAAATTCATTAATTTTCTATAAGCTGGCTCATATAATAGCTTGATTAATGTTAGCATCCTGCAAATCCTCTTCTAATACCTCGATTATATCTAATGTTTTATTCTTCTTCCACTCATTTAGAGTCGTGTCAAAAAACCTTTAGATCTCCGACAACACTAAATAAATTTTGCGATGTGATCCAGACAGACAAACAGACAGACAAATATAGACCGACAGAGACATTGTTCAGGAAACACAGGATATATTCCAGACACAGGGATAGGGATACGAAGGAGAACACAGAAAGAGAGCTTTGCAATAGAGAAAGTGACATACAAACAGACAGACAGACATCACAGCATATATAAATATACATGTAGGCTACAAACACATTGCGTGTCAGACATACAAAATACACGGTGCGTCACATGCGATATAGATTATCATTATATATAGCTAATATATACCATGGAACTATATTATAAAGTTTTATTTAGAAGAGGTGTGGAAAGCGCACACACACACACACACACACACACACACACACACACACACACACACACACACACACACACACACACACACACACACACACACACACACACACACACATATTTTTAATAGCTTTGAGACGAATACATTGTGGCGAGGACCTAATGCAGTCAGCAGGCATGGCAAGCACGTACGCGTAGTCTACCTGTCTCCTACTGCCATGCAGTGCGATGGCTGCATACCTATTCCTACTCTTCTCGTCTTCTCTTCCTCCTGCTCCTTGGCTGTTGATGCTGTTGACGACGACAATGATGATGCTGATAATGATAGTGATGACGATGGTGACGATGATGTAGTTATTATTATTGTAATGATGATGATGATGATGATGATAATGATAATGGTGATGATGAAAGTGATGATGATGATGATGATGATGATGATCAATGATGATGATTGTGATAATGGTGATGTTGTTGTTGTTGATGATGATGATTATGATGCTGATGATGCTGATGATGATGATGATTATGATGTTATGATGATGATGATTGTGCCTATCGATTTTGTTGTGATTGAGCGCTGCTATATAATCTGGCGACATCGACTTTTCTTTCCGCTTTATAAATCTCAAGATAACGATTACGATTACGAGATTACGGTTACAATAAGCGAACGTCAACGGGATCTGTGGGCATACATGTATGTACTGTATGAGTATGACATCGTAATCGTATGACATCGATATCTAGGCCTACTTCTGAGTCTGAGTGGCCGAGTGCACGGGTTGGTGCCTGCTCGTCACGCCGGCGACCCGGGTTCGATTCCCGGTCGGTCGGTTTATCAGAGATTAATTTCTCGGACCTTTACTGCGGGTGGCTCGGTCGCAATATAAACGTGGAGTACAATACAATGCAATACAATACAATACAAACACACAACCTGACGGCTGGCGCCTCCGGGCTGCTCATTGTCCTACATGAGGGCTGGGCGCCTGTTGATAGACATATACACATACACATACTTCGGTAGCGAACCGCGCTTATATGCGAGAGGCCGCCGGATTATATGTGACCTGCTCTGGCAAAAGGAGGCGGAAGTCGCCAGTGATAAAACTGAAGAAATTAGCTAAAACACCAATCAGGTGTAAATTTTTCAATTGTTTTTTGGCATATTTCAATAAATAGGATCTTATATTATACAGAAAAAATATGAATTTAATAATATTTAACCTATTGCGTGAAAATTTTATAAGTTTTTTTTATGCGATTAATAAAATCCGAGAATTAAAAATCACTTTTAGGACAAGTTTCAAGAGTATTTTATGGCCATCACATGTGTAATATGTCATTGGAAAGTTCATGCATTCAGCTTGCTAAATAGTCTCATTTGGACGGTTTACCTTAGTGGTTTCCATAAATTCAAGTTTTAAAACACATAAACTTTGCGATCTATCTAGGGCCTGTATTAAGATCATAAATTTTGCATGAGTTTTTACTCAATATTGTACTTTAGAGTAGAAAAACATAATAAAATTCATATCTCTGGAACCGATCAAGATAGAATAATATTTTTTTCAACGTTTTAAACAGAAATTATTATTTATCAATTTTAGCCCAAAGTATACAAAACTATTTTTTGACAAAAGCCTCCTTTTGCCAGAGCAAGTCACATATTTCGTTCAGAGGATTTAGAAAAATGTGGAAATAGCCTATACGGACATATGAGGACATGGAGACAGACAGACATATTCCTAGAATTCCTGAAAGAGAATGGAGGGAGGGAAAGTAAAAAAAGAGCCATATGAGTGGGAGTTTGTCCACTTTCTTTCCATCTCATCCTCTTCTCTCCATCTCATCCTCCGTCTTCCACTTATAGGGATTTGGTTTCAGCGGATCGAGGAGAGCTAAGTGAAACAGGATTTGCCAACGGCGACGCTTTCTAAGTCGTCGCCCGTAATTGCATGACTTTTATGTATGTATGTATGTGTCTGGAGTTTTTATGAAGCGCATTTTGGGAACCCTCTAAAGCGTCATGAACACGTCTGTCGGTGGTGGTGGTGGCGGTGCAGATGGTTGAGGTGGTGATGCTCTGATGATGGCGACGCTGGTAATGAAGATTGTCACGATCATGATAAATATAGAGGAGGAGGAGAAAGAAGTAGGAGGAAAAGTTGGAGGAGGAATAGGATTAGGCGGAAGAGCTAGTATAAATGAGTTGCCTAATCCAGCGCACGAGGAAGATGGTCTAATTCAGCCATTATTCAGGGATGTCAAAGAGCCGGCTCACGCGGCCCATTTCTGGCCCGTGACTATTTTTTTCTTCCCTAAAGACTACTGTGATGTTCTTTACTGATGAATTATGAAGATCAAAATTCAGATTTTATCAGCCTAATTTGACTGTTGTATCACTTGTATGATAAAAAATGCACCATTTAAGATTTAGTTCTGATAAAAATTTCTACGGGTCTGCGCCCCCTCCCAGACCGCTATCCCCATTTTGCTCAGTCTGCTTCGGCCACTGGCTGGAAAATATTGCCACTGGCCCAGCATTAAAAAAGGTTTGACACCTCTGGTCTAACTACTGCTTTCGCCATATCTCACATGTCTCGTTAGATGAGATCTTAAGTGTAGCGCGTCTGGCAGGAAGGAAACCAACACGGCTCGGTCTGCGACTAACAAGTGCAGTCTATAGAAGAAAACCTCATTGAAAACGAAATGAATAGAAAAGTGGAGAAGGAGAATGGGACAGATGAGCAGAAAATGACAGCGGGTGATAACAATTGGTAGCGACATAGACAATAGACATACAGACAGACAGACAGAAAAATTAAGACAAGCAAGGGCATAGAGTGGAGCGGAAGAGATAGATATTAGCACTTTGAGAAAAAGCATGAATGTTCTTGCTTTCAATGGTTGTCTGGGCGCTACGTGTATGCGAGTGCCGACAAGTGGTGACTTCTGATTATCTGAGCGTTAGTTTCCTACTGATAAAACTTGTTGTTCTTAATACCGCCAATAAATCATACATGTATGCATCCATACATCCATACACACACGTCATGCATAATTGAGATATGCATTCATTCATGCATGCATACACCAGTTAGTGAATAATGTTTTAGAACGTTTATTCACTAATTAAATTTGATATTTCTTTTGGACTGGTAAGCATTTTTAAATTCAACCTTATGAGCTGTCCCTGCCACCTGGCAAATCAACTCCTCTAATTCTTCGCAGAAAACCCGGTCTTATTTGACCTTAAGGTCTTTCTGGCATTACCACATTTCCAGGCCTCCTTCAGACCGCGTTCCAGCAACGCTTAAGCATAAGTAGACAGCGGTATACATGGTTGAAATTGCAGGCAGCTGATTCCCTAGGGCCCTTTATATGGGATAAGAAACCAGACAGAAAATCCGGCCATTATATGCTGCTCACCATTGTCCACCCCAATATATATATAATAGCAAAATTGTAATGATTGAATATATATATAATTAACTATATACATTCAAATCACAGCTCAACACCTACATGTATCTTTAACAAGTATCATATGACGGTCGTTGATTTTTTAAACCGTGTACAGCGCCCTTTTCTTTGACCTCGGCTGAGTATGGCGCTATATAAATCGTATTATTGTTATTATTATTTGTAATATTATTATTATTAACGGAATTTAAATGTTCATTAGTATGCATGAATACATAAAGACATAGATATGTATAATTGTATAATGTATATACATACATACATTCATGCATACATACATAAAAACATACATACATTCATGCATACATACATTTTCATTTATTTATACAATCATACAATATGCGTTCATACAATGCGACATTTAAATGCTGAATGTTAGTGTGAGGCATTTACGTATGATTTCATCATCATCATCATTATCATCATCATCACCATCATCATCATCATCATCATCATCATCATCATCATCATCATCATTTTTTATTATTATTTTCATCATCATCACCGTAGTCAATATCATCATCTTTATTTTTATGATTATTATCACTACTATATTGTTAGTGTTATTATTATTATTGTTATTATTACTGTTGTTATTACTATTATCATTATACCAGAGATTATATGTGGAATAGAGGTAATCAAGTGCTTCCTGTCGCCATGGCAGCGCCCAAACCGCCTCCATTACCAGCACTGTCAGCATCATCACCGTCGCAGACAATGGACGCAATGAAGACCGTCAAGCGTAACAGCATCGTCGACAAGTTCGTGGTCTCCGACGACCCAGTTCCAAAGGTACCCCCAACGGGGGCCAGAATCAAGGTGAGATAATAATAATAATAATAATAATAATAATAATAATAATTATAATAATTATTATTATTATTATTATTATTATTATTATTATTATTATTATTATTATTATTATTATTATTATGCATTTATTAAGCGTCAGTATCTAATGACAATGCATCAATCGATGACGTTGAGCAATTGTTAGTGAAGGACTTGCTCAAGGTTTTTGTACAGTTGAGAGTGACATGTGGAATTTTCCCGCTGGAAAACCGCGGTGACCGCAGTAAATCCCGCAGTAATGGAGACAACAATTGCGGTAATACCGCGGTAATGGGGGACAACAATTATTGCGATAATACCGCGGTAATGGGGTTTACCCTCGCGGTGATACCGCGGTAATGGGGAATGCACCGGCAATAAACCCGGGCGATGTTAAGAACTTGAAAACTGATCAGCAGATTTTTAACTTCCTGAAGCCTACTAGTCAGTTCGATTGTCTGTGTGGTTACCATTGTTGAAACTCTGGTTGCCATGACTGCCAACTGTAGAATTAAAGTGTCTGGTTGTTGGTGTATGTGTCATTATGCACACCACCCGAAGATGACAGGTTCTTCGTGTGCTTGGTCTTCCAGTTATAGGGTGAGTGAAACTCGTTAAAAGATGTTGAAGACTGCATTTCTCTTCTTGACAAGTCATGTTGGATCCGCTTACAGCAGGTCTTTTCGTGTTAATTCTGGGACCTCACCTCTTGCTATCTCTCAACAGGTCTTTCACTTAAAACTGAAAACACTGCTTTTGCACACAGCCAATCCTGATTATTCCTCTACCCCTAACCTCTGTCGTCGCTTCAATTCTAAACACCATCCACCGTTTGGCTGTCTGCCTGCCTGACCTTTTTGGATCTTGACCTCAAACATATTTTTACCCTCAATCCCGGCCGCCTATCGATTTTTTACTGATCGCCTGTGAATAAGCTGGTTCCCGCAACTCCGCTGTTTTGTGCGCTGTATAAATCTAGAGATTACGATTACGATATGTTATAGGTCTGTTACGCTGGCGCCTGTTACGTCGAAGGCCAAGTTGAGAAAAGCGGAATGAGAAGGCCAAGGATGTCCGGAGTTCAGGACACGTCCCTCTTTCCGGGTTAGTGGCTTCAATTGGACACCCAATTATACCCAAATAGCGTCGTAAAATTATTTAAAACATATTTTAGCCCATGTTTTCATTGCTCATCCTACTTCTACTTCTGGTTAAAATATTTTGATCACTCATCCAAGTTCTAGTTTTACGGCAATAATTTGGCATCAATACCATGGTTTCATTGCTAATCCAACTTCTACTTCTGCTATAAATATGCTCATCCAACTTCTAATGTTACAGCAATAATTTAGCATTAATACCATGTTTTCATCGCCCATCAAACTTTTAGTTTTACTATAGCATATAAAAAATTATTTAGGAACTGGTGTACCTATTGGGATTTGGGTTTATGCCGATAGGACTGACGCTAAATGC
Source organism: Aporrectodea caliginosa (assembly GCA_020284085.1). Classification (NCBI taxonomy): domain Eukaryota; kingdom Metazoa; phylum Annelida; class Clitellata; order Crassiclitellata; family Lumbricidae; genus Aporrectodea; species Aporrectodea caliginosa. The sequence goes on from JACEVL010000557.1 coordinate 18,407, forward strand.
TAGACAGAGATACCACTTGTATCAATATCGGATATAGACTAGACTTCTGTAACATATCTTTTAAAGCCGTTTAACTTTCCTTTATACCTGGTGAATTGAAAAGAGTGCTATGGAAATCAATGACCGATGAATTCACGAAACTTTCAGTCACTTAGCTTTCCCCTAGGCCAGGTCAGAATAGAGGGCAAGGGGACCAGCTGGCACTGGCCTACGATTTTAAGGGGCCTACATCCTATTTAGGCTCCCTTGTTACGGCATGGCTCTGTTACGGCGCCCTGTAAATTGTCCTCATTATTATTAGTGCAAAAAGGAATTACTCAATTACCTTTCTGTTTTGACTCATTAAATCCAAAATGCAGATAGGTTTATTAATCTTTGAATTGTAACTCACTCATTCAAATGTCGTAAGGATTCATTTACACGACATACTAAATGCATCATAATAATAACGATGACGACGGTGACCTTAAGACATTTCGTTGTCTGTGTCCAGGGTTCGAGGTTTCAGGCGTGGTCGACGAGCTTGGAACCTCTGTCAGCACTGCATCCAAGGTCAGAGCGGGTGACCGGGTAGTTATCTACCCACGGGACAAAGAATTCGTTGACGTCGGGTATGTTCTTCCCCTCAATCGCCCATCCAAGGATCCATAGCACGAGACCTGCCCATTTTGAGCAGTGCTCATTCGGTATCGTACTTCGGCATCTTCTCATCGGCCTCTCCGATCTCTGGACCGGTCTAGCTGCTTTGTCCCACGAGCTAGGGCCACTATTGCCATCATTGGGCCCTCCTCATGGAATGCCCTTTCCTTCACTCTGCGTGAGACTTTCCTTTCTGGATCATTGTCTTCATCTCTTTCTTCTTAAAACCTATTTCCTCTCTCGGGGTTCTCGCACTGGGAACGCTACTGAATGGCCACGGCTGTGAGCGGCGCTATATAAATGACTAATTACATTACTTCATGTGTGAGCTAACGATTGAGAGTAGGAACGACTTTGAGTGACTTGTTTACCAATCAGCTTGGAACTCTCTTCCCCAGTCTCTTCGCCTTGAGTTACTAGCCCTCTCACCTTGCCAGTTCCGTAGACGCCTTAAGACTTTCCTGTTTCCTGACTCAGGCACTGAAGCAGGTCGAGAGCGCTGCTGATTTTTGAGCAGCGCTATATAAATGTTCGATTACAATTACAATTAATTACAATGGGTAACGCTGTCACGATGCAGAAGAATTTGGAACCGTCGTAAGCTGGGAGATAAGGGGAAAGTACATGTATTGCGGTGCATTGACGGGTCCGGTGTTCAGGACATTGCGATTCACCCATTGGCTGCTGGTCAATGGCCGGTGAAATGAGGTGTGCTTCGTGTGCTACTTCGCGATAATGAAGACTATATTACTGACCAACTGACTTAGTTATGAGCCAGTCAACCAGTCATTAAATGCACCAGTTTCACTGAGTTAGTCAGCCTGTCATTCAGCCAGAGACGAAAATCTATACATAACTTGGGGGAACAGACTCTACGAGGGCCGGATTTTTTGGAGGGACAGAACGGCTTAAGTCAAAACGTTGGGGGACAGTCCCCCAATGTCCCCCCCATGATTTACGCCACTACAGTCAGCCAATATGTTAGTTAGACAATCAGTCAGTTAACCAGTCAGTCAACCAATCAGTCAGCCAGTAAGTCAGTCAACCGATCAGTCGGTCAGCCAATACGTCAGTCAGTCAACCAATCAGTCAGTCAGTAAGTCAACCAATCAGTCAGTCAGCCAATACGTCAGTAAGTCAACTAATCAGTCAGTCATTCAGCCAATCAGTCATTCAGCCAATCAGTCAACCAGTCAGCAATGTCTTCGATTTACTTATTAGTGTATGGAGTTCTGTTAATGACGTCTGGATAGATTTGCTCAGTTCGTGACGGTGAAAGACACGCGAGATTTGATCGTTGTTCCGGAGTCTCTTCAAATGGAGGTGGCCGCCATCTTGCCGACCGGAGCCTTGAGATCCTACTCGGCCGTCCTTCGAGCGAAGCCATTCATCGAAGCCAAGATGAAAGAAAACACTAGTAAGTATACATCATCTGGGTGGATGGATGATGGATGGGGATGGATGGATGGGTGGAAATTTGGGTTTTTTGGGTGGGTGGATTGATGGATGGATGGACGGTGTAGGTTAAGGGATAGATGGATGGATGGGTGGGTGGGTGGATGGAAGGATGGATGGATGGATGGATGGATGGATGGATGGATGGATGGATGGATGGATGGATGGATGGATGGATGGATGGATGGATGGATGGATGGATGGATGGATGGATGGATGGATGGATGGATGGATGGATGGATGGATGTATGGATGTAATTGTAATTAGTAACTTCTATTGCGCCGGTGTCTAATGCACAAGGCATCAACCGATGGCACATCAAAATGAAGCCATAATCAGGTCAGTATCCAGAAGATCAGGTAGATGGATCAATGGATGGATTGATGGACAGTGTAGGTTAAGGTTTGGATGGATGGATGAATGGAAGGATGGAAAAAGGACTGATGGATTGATTTGTGGATAGAAGATAGAATAATGGATGGAAGAAAGGATGTGGTGGAAGGATGGAGTAGGTGAATGGATGGTTGGAAGAATGGACGGAAGAAAGCATGGATAGAAAGTGAAAAGATGGATGGATGGATGGACGAATAGCTGGATGGATAGATGGAAGGACGGACGGACTGAAGAATGGATGAATGCTTATGTCGACTGTGATTGAGTGTTTGTCTTTGTTTGTTGTTGGGCAGGTAGTCCAACAAATGTCGTGATCGTTGGCGCTGGTGGAATGGGTCTGTGGACGTTGAAGATGGCCAATCACCTTCTGTCTGGAGACAGAAGCAGGGTGCGCCTAATGGTCGCTGACACGAACGTAGGTTACCATTCAACTGTCACAGGACTAATGGTGTAAGTAAGTAAGGAAAGAAGGATGGAAGGAATTATCGATCATTTAAGAACCAAACCATTGGTTGAAATGATTGACTGTAATCGGGCGACCTCTGTCAGCGGAACGGTTCGTTCCTTTGGGGTTTCCCATTGACACTGCATGTACATGTATAACTAAACAAACTGTTTCTGTGTTTATATGTTTTCGGTGTTCAATAAAGCATTGATTGATTGATCAATATTCGTTTATTGAAAATAATCAAGCGGACACAGCCGCAGCTTAATGGCAAAAAATGGAAACCAGTAAGTAAGGACGGAAGGAAGTATTGGAAAGTAAGGAAGTAAAGAAGGAAGGTAGTAAATTGAAAAGTAAGTAAAGAAGGAAGAACGAAAGTAAATAGGGAAGTAAGGAAGTAAAGAAGGAAGGAAGTGTATTGGAGAGTAAGGAAGTAAAGAAGAAGGAAGAAAGCAAATTGAAAAGTAAGTAAAGAAGAAAGAAAGTAAATAGGAAAGTAAGTAAAGAAGGAAGAAAGAAAGTAAATAGGAAAGTAAGTAAGTAAAGATGAAAGAAAGAAAGTAAATAGGAAAGTAAGTGAAGTTCCCATTTACCGCTTACGTAAAGCGTTCATTTTAATACATACATGCGCGTTAACTTGTCAGTGTAGAGGGTCTAGTGTTGTATCACCGTTAACAACAAACAAATAATTGAGTATCTCCGGAAAGCCACTGGCGACGCTAGAGAAGCCGCTTATGTAAAATGAGTTCACGGCCTGCACATTATTGATGCGACAAAAGAAACTGAAGCCGTTAATAGCGTCTCACGGTTGGCTTTCAAAGGGACTGCGATGGTTTATTAGTCTTTTCTAGATCGATCGCGGGTTCTGTACAATCGATTGTGTTTTGGGGACGCAGTTAGGATAACGGCGCTATATGAGTCCATGGATTCAGTTCGACTTTCTCCATTAGGGCAGTTACGAAGAAATAGTTCACTTATACATCCAACAACTCATCCATCCACTCACACATCCAATGTCATCCATCTATCCATCCACCCACCCACACATCCATCCATCCAACTATCAATTCATCCACCCACCAACTCATCCATCCACCTATCCACCAATCCCTCCATCCATTAAGTTAGCCATTATTTATTCACCCACCCACACATCCATCTGCTCATCTATCCACCCATACATCCATCTACTCATCCATCCATCTACTCATCCATACATCCACCCACCAACACATCCACCCAAACATCCATCTACTCATCCATCCACCAATCCCTTCATAAACGTAACATCTAGTTGTCTGATGTTGCCAGATGCAGAAGCTGATGATTGCCAAAGACCAAGGATGCCATAGTGTTATTCACTGGAACGATTCCAGTAAGTGTCTCTATATCCCCAGGGATCGTCTCTCCGAGAGTCTCTGACATCTGCCTTCACATCATTCGGTCTTAAAACTTCTCTCACTTTCTTACTTCTTAGCCTTTATATATCTGTCTGTCTGCCTCGATGTCTCTGTCCATATCCCCGGTTGTCTGGCCATAAGGCTGTTTGCGCTCAAAAATCTCTATCTGTCTATCTATCTGTCTCTCTCTGTCTCTCTGTGTGTCTCTGTCTATCTCTGTCTGTCGTCTGTCTGCTTCTGTCTCTCTTTGTCTATCTCTGTCTCTGTCTGTCTGTCTGTCTCTCTCTCTCTGTCTCTGTCTGTCTCTGTCTGTCTCTCTCTGTGTCTCTCTCTCTCACTCTCTGCTCTCTCTGTCTGTCTGTCTGTCTGTCTCTCTCTCTCTCTCGGTCTCTGTCTGTCTGTCTCTCACACAGTGCACACACACACACAAACACACACACACAAACACACATTACCTGGATCTCTCATCCTCCCATGTGTTATTTCAGTTCATGAGGAATACATCCTCTTCAATTGTTTTCATCCCTTTGCATGTTATTTCAGTTCATGAGGAATACATCCTCTTCCATTGTTCTAATCCTCCTACGTGTTATTTCAGTTCATGAGGAATACATTCTCGCGAGAACAAGAGACGTCTGTGAAGGAGGAATCGACATTGCCATCGACTTCGTCAGCTCTGTTCGAACAATTGGACGAATCATCAAAGTCTTAAACGAAGTACGTAAAAATAAATGTATGCGTTTTTCTACAAAATAAAAATAAAAATGTATGCGTTTTCTACAAAAAGTAAATAAAATGTATGCGTTTTCTACAAAATACAAATAAAAATGTATGCGTTTTTCTACAAAATGTAAATAAAATGTATGCGTTTTCTACAAAATACAAATAAAAATGTATGCGTTTTCTACAAAAAGTAAATAAAATGTATGCGTTTTCTACAAAATACAAATAAAAATGTATGCGTTTTCTACAAAAAGTAAATAAAATGTATGCGTTTTCTACAAAATACAAATAAAAATGTATGCGTTTTTCTACAAAATGTAAATAAAAAATGTATGTGTTTTTCTACAAAATGTAAATGTTAATTGACACGTTTTCCTATAGAATGTAAGTGTAAAAGTTCACGTTTTCCTATAGAATGAAAAAGTAATTAGACATGTTTTTCTATAAAATGTCAATGTCTGTTATAAATACTTAATTTGAGTTAAAATCTAATGCAGCCATATGGTTGATGTCCTGAGAAGTAAACATTGGAATTACAGAAGTTGCTCAATGATAATAATTATAATGATGCTGATGATGACGACGATGATGACAATAATGATAATAATATGCAACTAATCGTTCTATGCACAGATGCAAATGAGCACTACTTAATTACGAACATACTTACTCATTTGAATTATTAACTTACATATTTACTTATTTGCCCTCATTAACTCACTCAGTTATTACTACTCTTATACTTACTCATTCACTCATCTCTTGCAGGAAGGCGTCATCATTGTTGGGGGTAACTCGCAGAGTCAGGTCACCCTTGACCTGACTGAGCTGTCCCACAAGAAACAAACCATCCTTGGAGTGGACCGAGGAACAGTTGAACAGCTGCAGTCGCTCGTCCAGCTCCTGGCCACTGGAAAGGTAAACGATGGTGTTAACTTAAGATTCTGGGTATACCATGGATTAGATGCGGTACAACAGATTATTATTATTATTATTATTATTATTATTATTATTATTATTATTATTACTATTATTATTATTATTATTATTATTATTATTATTATTATTATTAATTATTATTATTATTATTATTATTATTATTATTCAATATTATTATTATTATTATTATTATAAAATAATGTTATTGTTCCTCTACGATCAGAGTTCTAGGGCCCCATTGTAGCAAGGCATGCGACAGCGTTGAATCGCTGGACAGTATTATTATTATTATTATTATTATTATTTTATTTTTATATTTTTTGGCCCCGAGGTATACAGGGACTTTAAATTAGGTACCACATAACTTTAGATACAATGTGTCATAGTTTGGATACCATGTAGCTTTGTTTAGATACCACAAAACTTTAGTTATTATTATTATTACTTTTATTATTATTGTTGTTGTTATTATTATTATTACCTAGATATTGTTTAGATACCACATAGCATAACTTTAGATACAATGTGTCATAGTTTGGATACCATGTAGGGCCTAGCATTGTTTAGATACCACATAACTTTAGATACACTGTGTCATAGTTTGGATACCATGTAGCATTGTTTAGATACCACATAGCATAACTTAAGATACAATGTGTATAGTTTGGATATTATTATTATACTGGGCGCAGAAGGCGCGAACCACCAATCTTCGGTTTACAGTCTGAGAGTTAAGAGCACAATTGAGAAATACCGGTAGTAAAATTCATTGACGATTGTTTTTTTGGGGTGGGGGGACAGGTGAAGCCCCCGCTCTACACGGTCTTTCCAGTCGAGGAGGCGAACAAAGTCTTCGATCTGCTCAACGATTCCAAGATAGACGGAAGGGCCATTCTCCGGGTCCAGGCAGCTCCATCCCGCCAGAAAATGGCCCTCTCATCATGAACTGGCCAGTTTCTAGTTGATGCTTCAGAGCCACGCCATCTGTTGACTGGCCAGAACAAATAGCTAATTACCTGTGCGTTTTAAAATGGCCAATGTGCCTCTCTGTACTGTTATCCGATCACCTTGTTGATGTGTTATTTAGTTGAAGTTGAAAGCGTGATTTCGGTTTAAGTTTTTACCCAGTTCTATTCGCTATTCAAAGCTTTAGCGAAACCAGTAAATTATTAAATGTAATTGGAATATGTCAACTAGGTTCTTGCGTTTCATTATAGGCATGTATAGTCCTAAGTCTGAAAGTTAACATGCGTTTGTCTTCAGAACTTTGAATTGAATTACAGATTTTTTTACATGCAGTGTTTGAAGTTTTATTTCAGACTGTTTGCTGTTAAATGTAATATATAAATATGATATATGATTATATATACAAATATGATATATATGTATAAATATGATATATATATATAAATATGCGCTTCGGCGTGAAACTCCGATTCAGTGTCCGTGATGTAGTCGGGAGCGCGTCTGAGTAGAAATCTTGAAGGGGCGCTATATAAATATCTGAAATGAATGAATGACTGATATATATATATAATATATATATATAATTTTGATCACCTAGAACTGATGTAGCCTGGAAAAATGTGAGACACCTAGTGGCATAGGGCCAACAGCATCACTGTCCTCCAGTCTCATGGGCCTGGATATCTATCACGTCCCTTTAAAATCACAACTCCCTGTGCCGTTATTCAGGTAGAAAGCCAAAATCAGTCACCCAATTTTCTGTTGAATCTAGTGGAAAGATCCTGCATTAAATTGCTTGACTCTTTCAACGGAAATACGTTAACTTTATTTGACAATTTTAATCTTACTACCAATTCGTCTTAAGCGAATAATTATATCAGCATTTTATATTTCTACAAACTGTTTTAACGAGAACACAATTCTATGAGTCATTGTCAAATCTAGGTACAAAATTGTCATTCTTACCAAGAGAAATTTGTCATTTAAATTTTTCTCTCCATACTATACCAATCATTACAGAATTACATTGCTAGAAATTTTTATATTTGCTATCACAAGAATCTTAAAGTTAAAAGCCTTGAAATCGGAACAATGAACGCATTTAATAAGTTATTCATTGAAGTCATGTTTTTGATAGATCGAGGTCATCCAAAGTAATCTAGTCGTTTTCTGTCATCTACAGACCCTGAGATGACCTAGTGTGACAATACTCATCCAACTGGTATCTTATTCTTGCATCCCGGACTAAATTTACATACTTACAGTACTACGAGTGGGTCTCTGCAGTATTTGGTCCAGGACTCCACGCCATTGCTGTATCTGAGTTAGCTGTACCATGTTTTCCATTTTATTGGTAAATCCAAAGGAGATTAGCTGGCTTTAATCGTGCAAGAGACACTAATATCGTGATACTACTGACAATGTTTGCTAAAAAATATTGGCGAATACGTTACACTCTGTAGCGATCAAACTTGGCTGCCATTTTTTGAACCCTATGTCCTCTTTGTAAAAAGAGATCATGCTTTTATGAAACTAACCAAATAAACAATAATTATGGAACAACAGAGCTTTCTGAAAACCGGACGAAATCAAATGAAAAGTTGCTGGCGAGGAACGAGCAGTGTTCGGCGAAAAAAACGTCAAAGATTAAAACGACAAGAGACTTTGAAGAAAGGAAGATTTCTTGTTTGTATCGCCGATTCGGCAATAAAATTAATATCCATGATCCAGAGTTGCTTCAGACGCCTCAGAATGTAGTCCAGGCTGCTGAAATAGGTGACAAGGCCTTCATACGAACATGAGGATATTGATGGACTGTTTACTCCTCTTCCTCTTCTTCCTCCTCCTCCTCTTCTTCCTCCTCTTCCTCGTCCTCTCCCTCTGATTTCTCGTCCTCTTCGTCAACCTTGTGTTGTTTCAGCTGGTCTACACCCCAGTCTGGTTTCTTCTCCTGAAACGAAAAATAGGAAGTTTACACGAAAGCTAGGTCAACAAAGGCCACTCCCTATTCAATCTCAATCGCCAGATTAATTCATGACGAAAAATAAAATAAGCAGTCTATGTGAAACCCAGGTCAACAAAGGCCACTCCCTATTCAATCTCAATCGCCAGATTAACTCACGGCGAAAAATTAAATAAGCAGTCTATGTGGAACCCAGGTCAACAAAGGCCACTCCCTATTCAATCTCAATCGCCAGATTAATTCATGACGAAAAATAAGCAGTCGACGTGTAAGCCAGGTCAACAAAGTCCACTCCCTAAATCACGACAAAAGAACCTATATTGTTCCATCCAATCCAACTCTCCAGTTTCTGTTTGAAAGTGTTCAAGCTTGTTGCAGATACTATTTCCTGTGGTAACCGGTTCCGGTGATGCATAACTCTTTGTCTAAAAGAAGTTTCTAATGTCCAGTTTATTACGATACAGTTTCAGAATTTAGATCATCTGTTATTACCTCGACCACTTGGTCGTCCAGGGCGAACTTGGACTGTCCTGTCGACCGGAGTGTTGCCGCTACAGCCACCTTGTTTTTGACGGCTTCTTTATCAAATTTCGCCAGTCTAAAGAAAGAAAAGCACATGCAGATACATCAACACATAACAACTAAGACCATCCTTTCAATAATTTTCCAGTTATTTTATGAGTCTGTTTGCTTTTATTCAGTTATATGAATTTGCTTATCGCACGGAACCGGTTTATGTTACAGTGTCATGAAACAGCAAATACAGTGCAACAGAACCAAGAACTAAGCTTAACCCCTCTTTCTTGATTAATACATTTATTATTCATAGATGTATTAGTTACTTAATTAGAACTTAAATAATAGTAATATTAACAACACATACATACATAGGGCTACATACATACATACATACATACATACATACATACATACATACAATTAAACACAACTGTCATCTTATGCAATTTGGTGGAAAGAGAATATCGTGCATAATCTAACGGGTTGCTGTCTATTATAAGCACAGCAGAGATGGGTAACTAATCGATTAGATGCTAATTGATTAGCTAATCGATTGGACAAACAGCTAATTCTAATTCTAATCGATTAGCTGTCGTCTGATGCTTATTCTAATTCTAATCAATTAGCAATTTTCAGCTAATTCTAATTGAAAATCGATTAGCTGATCGATTAGATGTGTGAAAATTAAGCTGAGAACGCATTCATTAAGAATGAGTTTATTAATATTGAGTTTTCAAGAATTCCTTACTTACTTATTTATCTGAAGGCTGTTTAAAACCTGCAATGATCTGTTTATGGTTATCTGTCCATTCTGCTCATGCAACACTGAAAGATTTGCATGTCTTCATGTTCTTCATCTACAGCATCACTGTGTTCCTGCAACCTCAGCTGCCATGGAACGCGTATTTAGTTTGTGGCTACATCGTAAACGCTAGGCTGTAGGCTAAGTGATGCACTGATTCAAGACATGCTAATTGCAAAATGCAATAGTGAACTTATTCAGTAGCGATGTCAATAATTGCAGCATGTATTGACCGATGTGGTGTTGCTTGCTGGCTTTTGGACTGTTCTCACACATAGCAGTTGTGCAGCTTTAGATATTGTAATAGGCTACAGCTTTAGGCATTGTACGTAATAGGCTACAGCTTTAAGCATTGTAATAGGCTAAACCTTTAGGTATTGTAATAGGCTACAAGAACTTGCTGTAGTAACTTGCCGTGCAATGGTTACAATTTGACAAATTCATGAAGCAAATATATGTATCGAACTATCGACTATCGAAATCTAATTCTAATTGCTAATCGATTAGCTGCTGCTCATTCTAATTCTAATCGATTAGCTAGAACCTTTTGCTAATTCTAATTCTAATCGATTAGCAAATTTCAGGAGCTAATTCTAATTCTAATCGATTAGCAGTTCTAGCTAATCGTACCCATCTCTGAAGCACAGAATCGTCCCACCGCCGTTACTAGGAATGAATGCTTCATACACTTACTGAGTCTTGGAAACTTTCTTGAGCATCGGCTTTGAGCTGAAAGCATAAAGTACCGAACATTAAGAGCTTTACAAAACCACACTGTGTAAAGACAGGCATCTCTAACAAAACATTTTATCAGATGACGATAATGATAAGAAAACTGGCGATAATTATGAGTACGATTACGATGGAGGTAACTAGAACTAGATAAAGATTACGACGACATCTGTTATAGTTAGTTGTGGTACTGGTGACGTTGCCTCTGGTGGTGGTGGTGGTGGTGGTGGTGGCGGCGGCGGCGGCGGCGGCGGCGGCTGTAGTGGTGGTGGTGGTGGTGATTATGATGATGGTGATGATGATGATGACGATGATGATGATGATGATGATGATGATGATGATGATGATGATGATGATGATGATGATGATGATGATGATGATGATGATGATGATGATGATGATGATGATGATGATGATGGAGTGTGATTGTGATGCTTACAATTTTCCTTTGATGTCGTTTACTTTGATGTTTAGCTCATTTATCTGTGAGAAAGAAACGTGACAACGATTAGTTAATTATTTGCCTCATCAACTTCACCGTTCATAAAGTTTAAGACAATTAGACTTCAGAATTTAATCTGTGATGATTTAATATCGTCGTTTAAATTCCTAGACAACGATGATAGCAACGGGTGCAACAAAGTGCAACGTGAAATTCTGTGAATTATATTTGCAAACGACGCAGCTGAATTATGACATTGTAAAATGATTTCAGCATCATCACCATCATCACATCACCATAATCATCATCACCAACGATTCACCATACTCATCATAATCATCCCCACCGCCATAGTCATCATCATCATCACCATAATCATCATTATCGTCATCACCATGATCATCATCATTATCATCACCATAATCATCATTATCGTCATCACCATGATCATCATCATCATCATCACCATAATCATCATTATCATCATCTTCAGTTTTCTTAATCACCATTGTTCTCAATCATCAACATCATCGTTATCAGTGCCAATTAATATTATCAACCATTATAATTGTTTTTGTGATCATTATCATAAATCGCCATCATGGTAATCATTACCATCATTCAGCAATATCATCATCAGCAGCAATAACAACAAAACATCGTTAACAACAACAACAACATCATCATTACATCGAAATCATCCTCGGCAACAACGACTTCGTCATCACAAACAACCACATCATCATAATCGTCATCGTTACCTCTTGCGTTTGTCTTCCCAGCCGCCCCTCCCACTCGTACTTCTCCTCCTCGAGTTTGCAGACTGTTGCATAGAGGTCACGAACCTTCTTCTCTAGGGAATCTGTAGCATAATGCAAGAACAGCACATTAAATGGATTCGCATAGCCCAAGCTTTAACACTTAGTGGGACGGCGGGGCAAGACGGACCCCTGAGGTAAGATGGATCCCCTCTAATATACGAATTACAGTGGTGACATCTAGCTATGGTTTTAAATATTCATGACGGAATCGAGTATCTATGATATTGCGTTGTTGTTTCTTTGTTTTTGAGAAGCAGTGACATTTTAAGCGGAAAAACTTAATTTTTGTGGTTTTCTATCTTATTCAGGTATTGTAAATTATTTGCTGTCAATTATTTGTTTCATGGTTTATAATTAATTTTATTGTAATCATTAATAGTGTAGTAACTGCTAAACTGTTTGCCGATGGATGAGTGAGCGATAATAGGCGCTTTATTTGTTTATTTTGTATGTGAGCTATATAGCCGTGAATGGGGCAAGATGGACTCCTGTCTCGGGGTAAGACGGATCCCATGGGGTCCGTCTTACCTCAAGCATGGTTTTATGATTGGAGTTAGTTATTTCGAATATTGATTAATTAAATGTTAAGAAATAGGCAGTTTTTTTTGCATTTATTTATGTTAGATTAGTTATCAATTATGAAGAAAATTGACCCATACAGCGAATCATTGTCCATGTTTAACAATGAATGCCAAGGACTGCGTAACAATGCTCGGCCAAACAACTATATGTGTCTTACATGTGGCTGATAGACGATAAGATAAGAGGACGATGACAATATTATTTTGAGATTTCATGTTTGTTACATTGTATTGTATTGTATTTGTATTGTATTTATAAATTTATAAAGCGCCTCTCACAGTGAACACCAATCAGAGGCGCTCCCAGTGCGAAAGACTCCGAGCGAAAAGAGTGGTCTTAAGACAACGAAAAGAAGCACCTGGCCCCCCAGATAGCATCAAAGAACGGGTTGATGAAGGGAGTTGGTTCCATAGTGAAGGGCCAATGAAGGCAAAAGCTCGAGATTTAGCCATAGTAGTCCTCGCTCGTGGGACAAGAAGGTCATGGCGATCAAGTGAGCGAAGCGGACGGTGAGAGGTGGCGGAGATAGGCCGGCGAACGAGGCAACAGAGGTATTTGGGAGCTAGGCCAGAATAAGACCGGCAGACAAGAACAAGGACCTTGAGCTGGATACGAGCAGTGAGAGGGAGCCAGTGAAGTTGTTCCAACATATAGGAGGAGATGTGCGAGAAGCGAGGCAGTCGAGCTATCAGCCTGGCAGCCGCATTCAGCACAGACTGAAGAGGGGAGAGGCGCACTTTGGGAAGGCCAACAAACAGAGAGTTGCAGTAATCAATGCGGGAGCAGATGAAGGCATGGACTATAGTCGTAAAGACCGAGGAGGAGACAGAGCGTCGAATCGCTCTGAGGCATCTCAGGTGGAAGTAGCAGGATTCTTGATGTGTTCTGAGAAGGTGAGTGTGCTGTCAAGGACAACGCCTAGGTCATGGACACTGGAGGAGAAGGTGAAAGAAAGAAAGGTTTGTGCAAGTAAAGCGAAGTCAAGCTTAGCAAGCTGCTGTCGAGTACCAAACCAGATCAGTTGAGTCTTTGATGAATTAAGTGAAAGCCGATTGGAGGACATCCACAAGTGAAGGTCTTGGGAGAGAGCATTAATGCGACCGGTAAGAGCAAGTTGAGCAGATGGAGGTCCATGGACAAAAGCTTGCACATCGTCCGCGTAAAGATGGCCGGTTGACAGGTGTTTTGAGAAGAGGGCAGGAATGTCAGCAGTGTACAAAAGGTAAAGAAGTGGACCGAGGACAGAGCCCTGAGGCACACCAAATTTGACCATTACCCAAGGGGTTCTGGAGTCACCGCAGATTACCATTTGACTTGAGAATACTTGTAGTTACAGTTGTAACTTTATAAATAATAGAAGTTCAACATAATCACTTCATAGTATATGTATTATTGAATATAGACTACTGGGGTAAGATGGACTACATGGGGTCCAACTTGCCCCAATCAGGGGGCAAGATGGACCCGATAGTTAATTTCTTAAAATCCTGAAAAAACTTGAAATTGATATTGTATTATGTAAATTGTTTTTTCCTTATTACAGTATTTCATTTGCTGCGTAAGTTAGTAATCACGCCGTTTAAGTTAACACTTTTGCAATACAAATAAATGAAAAAATCATTAGAGGGTCCGTCTTGCCCCGCCTTCCCCTACGTATGGAGACGTATAGTTAGTCTTTATTAGTCAATTGCAAATCGTCTTTCTTCAGTAAGGGTAATGGTAATTACAAATTTACATAGACACTTCAAGAGAGGCTCATCAGAGGCGCTCCCAACTTAACACAATGAAACCACGATCGAAGAAACTTGTCTTCAAGCTTTTGTGGAAAGAGACGAAGAGAGAATACCGATAATTAAGATAAAATAAAAAAAATTAATCATTAGCAAGGCAAAGACGAACACGCAACAATCTAAAAGGTAAGACTTAATTTAAAGTTAACATTTAGGATCCGACAGGTTTACTCACTACCCATGGGCGCCCGGAGGGGTAATGGGGCATTTGTCCTCCCACGGATTTTGCACATATTTAAACAAAATTACTTATCATCTTAGTTTTAACAATGAATTGCTAGGATTTTCCACGGTTTTATTTTTATCCGATATAGTCAAGATAACCTGAAAAATTTAAAATAATAAATAAAAACACTTAAACTTTTAACAGTTATATGCTTGAACTAAACATTCAGATATAGCTGAAAACGAATCCCAGAACGCTAAAAAAAACAGGCTCCATATCATGTCAAATACTTCCAAAAGTGCTGGCGGCTGTTGGGATCCGCGCCAGACCCCTTAATCGCGGCAGAGAGCGCTGAGGGTGACGTGATAGGTTGCTCTCGGCACCCTTGTTAGTCCCCCGTCCCAACAATTTAAAACTTAGCCCCTTCAACAATTTTTTGACCTCTCCTACACAAAAATTCCTGCGGACGCACATGTCACTACCGTCGCATGCTAAGTTTTGATTAAGGAACTCGCATTCTTCTGCGGTTACAAAGTTCACGCTGCCCCTGGCGAATGGAAGATGAACGACTTTGCAGCTATTAATGGCACTCCATACGCTACGAACAAAGTGCGGCTCCCTCTAGCGAACGACGCTTTCCTCTCTACACGTGAAGGGACCATGGCAGACTATATCTCGGCGGGAGACAAAGGGTCCTGCCAATGGCGGCGACATTAAACATATCATCTGTAATCAGCAGCTGCTGCAGCGGTGCTTGTGCTTCTAGCAGCCCCAGGTCCTGATAAGGCATGTCGGTCCATCCTTCGACGGTTCTATCAGAACTTCCGTATCGATAAGACCGAATATTAATGACAGCAATTAATCTCTCTCCATCCCGCTATGGCTCACTCTTCTCACGAACTACAGCCAGAACTACGGTAGCTACCACTAGAACTACGGTAAATAACACCAGAACGACAGTAACAACCGTCAAAACTACTGTAAGTGCCGACAGAACTACGGTAACTACCACCGGAACTACGGTAACTGCCTCCAGAACGAAGGTAATTGCCGCCAGAACAACGGTAAATTCTGCCAGAACTACGGTAACTGATTAATTATTAGCGTCTCGTACCCATTTATTAAACGCCACTGTACCCGCGGGTCACGGTACGGGTATCATTTTACGTGTCGGGTCGGGTACGGGTAGGAGCTTTACGGGTACGGGTATACCCGGTTTTACCCGTACCGAACTGAAGTTTTGGGGCTACATGTAATGGTGAGTCAGACTTACTACTTAACGTCACATCTTAACCTTTTTGCTATCGGTCGTGGAAGTTTGAAAGTTCGACGATAATAATTATTATTGTTAATTCTGAGTTTTTCTGGCATCAAATAATGGTGGATGGCATAGCTGCATCAGGTGTTACTATAACCTTCTTATATTGCACCAATATTGGTAAATCGTTTCATTTTGGGCCATAAATCTGAAAAGCCATACTCCGAACATTAAGAAATTCAGTTGGACAGGACGATTATCCATGAATCACGGTCACTGTCATCATCATGATTCTCATTATGATTATGTTTAAGATTATTATGATTATTATTGTGATCATTATTATTATTATTATTATTATTATTTTTTTATTTTTTTTTTTTTTTTTTTTGCCCGAGGTATCAATGATCCCTCAGGCGATCCAAACAATATCTGGAGATGTTACTGATGGTGGTCTGGAACGGCAACTCACTCGGCAGTGTCTGGTTGGGCAAATGTACCTCGGAAGGCAACAGCATTAAAGCGTTGGATGGTGGTAGACATGCGTTGGAAAAGATAGGATGTTTCTCTAATATCTCCATTATTATTATTATTATTATTATTATTATTATTATTATTATTATTATTATTATTATTATTATTATTATTATTATTATTATTATTATTATTGCCTGTGATCATCACCATCAGACTATTATTATTACTGCTACATGCTTTGTGAGACTATTGGACTGTTGGGGCTCGGATTATGGAATGCCTATTAATTACGTGGCTTGTATGGCACGGGTACGGGTATACCCGCGGGTACGAGTCGGGTTGGGTAGTAATTTTGACTACGGGTCGGGTACGGGTACGGGTAGCGGTTCCGTGTTACGGGTACGGGTCGGGTAGCAAAAATGCTCTACCCGCAGACCTCTACCTCCGATTCCCCCTCCACGGTCCACTTCACGTCACAACCCAAAGATGAACCAGCCAGAACATTAGGCCCTACGCAACTGAGTCATTCATTAATTTTTTATCAGTAGGCCTACACTCAACCTTGGATAATTTGAATTCTGGGTAATGGTAAAAAGCAAAAACAGTTCATATTACCGAAAATTTCGAATTACTGAAAGAAGACAAAAAATATGTATTAAAAAATAATCATTATTTTGTTGAAGTAGGCCTAATCAGAAATCTTTTTTCTTCATCAAGTTTCTGTTTATCAAAACACAATAAAGCACATGCCTGCAATGTTAGTAGGCTATATTACTAACGAATTTCTAGAAGATGACTGGGTGCTAACGCTAACAGCTAAAGTAGTTTCAATTTTGTTGAAATAGTTGGAAAGCCATCGTTTTTTCTTTTTGATACTAACTTCTGTTTCTTGTTTTTTTTCTTACAGTTTTGAGTACCCAATTACTTCTGACGCTTCATAAGGCTTTACATGATTGTTTAAATAAAAATTTCAATTTTATAAGATCGAAACTATAAATTGATTTAGATATAAGCTTAGGCCTATTTAAGAAAACTGTTATTAAAATGTAAATGTACAGATTTTTACTTAACTAATTTATGCAAATGCAATGTCTGCTCAGCAGTCAACAAATAAAGATTAGGCTAGTCTACATAGATTAAATATTCTACAGTAGGCCTATTTCTTCAATTGTTGGCATCAGATTTACGCACGGTCAGGACTAATATTACAGACACAGACTACAGAGTACAGAATGGCGTGAAATAATTAAATGTTAATCGTTAAAACAAAATTTGTGCGGTTTTGAAATTGCATTACTTGAAAAGGTGCAATGGAATCAATAATTATTTTAAATTTGTTCCATAATCGGAAGTTTTAAATTCAAATGAAAATAATCATTGTAATTGAAAAATTGCTAAAAAAGTGAAAAACATAAAACTGTTAAAAGATTTTGTTGAAAATGGCGCCCCCTAGATCTTGGCGCCCCAGGCAACTGCCTGCTTTGCCTGTGCCTAAGGCCGGCCCTGTCCAGAACGAAGGTAATTGCCGCCAGAACAACGGTAAATTCTGCCAGAACTACGGTAACTGATTAATTATTAGCGTCTCTGCATTTATTAAACGCCACTGTCTAATGACCGAGCATCAATGGATGGCGCTGTGCTATTATTGTACGTTCAGGATTTGCTCGAGGTTCTTACACCTACCGAGAGCGAGGCTCGAACCCGAACTGTCCGCGTTACAAACCAAGCGCTCTAACTAATTGGCAATTATAACTGCGATTACGATTACGATTACGTATTACAATTACGATTACGTACCACAGTAACGATTACGATTGCGTATTACAATTAGGCATTACAGTTACACATTACGATTACGATTACGCATTACAGCTACGATTACGTATTGCAGTTATACGATTACAATTAGGCCTTACTCTGATCGAGGCCGTCGATGTCGAGCTTTGGAACCCTCGATTCAACGGCCTTCTTCTTCTCTTCGGCCTCCCTCTCTTGTTGCTTCTTCAACTCCTCGGCCGCTTTTTGCATAATCAGTTGCTAAATCAAATCAAATCAAATCAATTCAAGTATAATCAAATCAAATAGACACGAAGAATCTCTGATCGGTTTCTACGTAATCGGTTTCTGAAAGTCCTATATACTTACAGTACTCTGTCCAATCTGGTTGAATCTGGGAGGTCTAACAACCCTCACCCACTGCATGGAACAATTATTTAACTAGAAAAATCCTTCATGAATACGATAATTACAGCTAAATAATCAGACAGACAGTCAGACAGGCAGACAGACAGGCATACAGAGAGACAGACAGACAGACAGGCAGACAGAGAGACACATAGAGAAGTGTTTTCCTTGGCTGTTGAAACCGTTCCAGTCGTGTTACAGTAACCAGTTCTCTTCCATTCCGTATACTTCCACTTTGTCTCCTTCATCGGTCCAATTCCACGCATTCCAACACTTGTCCTGTCCTCAAATCCCTTCCTCCTTCCCTCTCTCCATCCAACCTTCCCTCCCTTCTTCCCTCTTTCCCTCCCTCCTTCCTCTGAATCGTGTACGTGCAAGGTCCTGTGTGAAAGCGGCTTCCTATTAATGGTTCCTACTCTCCTCACATATCGATCGTATCGCTTTTTGTGCTAGACTGTTCATCCGTTCGGTTCACTTACCTTCAGCAACTTCTTCTTTTCTGGGGTCAGACTGATCCCCTTCTTCTTCTTGGCCTGCTTCTGCAACACACAATAAGCTAGGGTGAGGAAGGGTAAAGTAATTCAAGATATGGTAAGGTAAAAATGAAACGTATTTTAAGAAAGAAAGTAATGTAATCATATTCTTTATTAATTCAAACCGACAAACGCAGTATGATTGCAATTCAGTATGAACGGATGATCACAAGTTATTACAGAAGTCGAATTTAACTGTATACAGCTGCAGCCATGCAAGGCGCCCATCACGTCCTAGATCTCATTTTAAAACGCGCCATCTCGCGAATGATAGGTTCTTCACGCCAGTGATGTTAGCACTACTCTATGTAATGGGTGGGGGTCCATAGAGTAAGGTAAAATAAATAAAGTTCAGGTAATAATGGTAATCGTTCAAACTTATAAGACAGTCGTTCAGAGCCGTCATCGCATATGCCATCTTGCAGCTATAAGGGACGCAAAGCAGACAGCTGTGATTCAATACAATGTAATACTATACAATACAATGCAGCTGCATTTGATACTGCCCTAATTCCAGAGTTCACAACTCACAAGTGCGCAAAACATCGATGGTACTGAGCAAATGCGAGTTAAGGACATCATCAAGGTCCACTAGTACACAGTCATTAACCTCCTGAGTGGAGGCTCGAACCCCTACTCCCCGCGTTACAGGCCGAGCGCTCTAACCAATAGGGCACCGTGCCACACAACAAGCAACAAGACATTTACTGCTGGAAAATGAATTCCCCGTTTAACAAAGATTTGAACTCTGGACGTGAAAACAGGGACCAAACTGCCAACGAAAATGCCATGAAGAAAAAATTGCAACAGAGCAGATTAGAACAGAACAGAAAAGAACTAGAAGTGAATAGAACAGAAGGGAATAGAACAGACGAGAAAAGAATAGAAGAGAATAGAGCAGAATAGAGCATAATATAACAGAACATAATAGAATAAAACATAATAGAACATACCACAACAGAACAGTAAATAATAGAACATAATATAATAGACCATAACTTGGTCCATTTGCGCTTCTGAAAGGCTTTTGCTGTGAGAAGCGCTTTATAGATAGCCAAATACAATACAATACAATAAGACAAGATCACACAAGATAATTGAACAGAAAATAATAGAACAGAGGATAATAGAACAGAAGGTAATAAAACAGAGATAATAGAACAGATGATAGCTAGTAGAATAGAGGAGCGTAGAATGAAGCAAACCAAAATAGAACAGAATGGCATTCAATGTAGCAAAATAGAACATCTAATTAATCATATTTTGGCAACTGAACTCGGACCTGTATGCCTATTGGACACAGATCTCTGGACATCCTTCTGACATGACGCAACGCTCGTGAATAAACTTGTTCCCCGCTCTTAGCTATCGAGTAGCGCTATAGATATGTGGTGCTTACGATAACGATTACGATTAATTTGGCATATCAGTTGCGTGGCCAATAGCATGTATGACCTGGTCTATTTTTAGCCTTGATTTCCTGGCCATACTTAGAGCAGAATAGTTCGGTTTACGGAGCAGACGGTTTGCCATAGTTCCTTGTCCAATGAGAATTTTGGAATGTTCCGGATGAGACTTTACACACTGATCATAAAAACTGATCTACAGTCGCCGTCAGACCGACATTTATTGAAACGTACTAGGAAGCCGTAGCAATTTCACACGCAGACATATATGCCATAGGTTGCGTACTCATATACAATACATACACATATGCATTGCATATGCACGTACATAATATACATACGTATAAATGTCTATTTTGCGTAATGTTGGTTTGTTTAATGTTATTATGATGACAGAACTGTGTTCAGTAAACGAGCAAATAAATAAATACGTGTGCGTGTGTGTGTATGTGTGTGTATGTATGTAGGTGGTAGGTGTGTGTGTTTAGGTGTGTTCGTGTGTATGTGTGTGTGTCTGTGTGTGTTTACGTGTGTGCCTAGGTGTGTGTGCGTGTGTGAACATACAAGTTTCAGTGCAATAAGACCTTTTCCTAACTTAACAACTTCTTAGTAAACATATCCATCAACAGTAATCTGTTTCTTTCATGTTTTTTCAAGGTGCTAGAAATCTTAGATATGATTAACGTATTCCAAATAAAGTATGCATAATTTTTATATTGGCTAATTTTAGCCACTGCTACTCGTGTTTTCGCGAGTAGGCCTACTGTATGGAGATATTTATACAAAGTTAATATATATAAATATATACGTGCATTAATATACATTCATATACATATATATATATAATTATACATATTTGTATACAATGTACATAAAAATATAATATATATAATTATGTTGATTATCGAACGAGCACGTTCCGTTGCATAGCAAGAAACACGTGTTGTGTCACGTGACACGTGGCCGCGTCCTAGGATAGATATGCAATGACTATCATGGTAGCAAGGTTGGAGGAGGTAAGGAGTGCGAAAGACTGAGGGAAGGAGACAGAGAGGGTGATAGAGAAGAAGAGGGAGAGGGGGAGGAGAAGAGAGATGAAGGGAGAGAGGGAAGGGAGATAGGGAAAGATGGAGATGGGGATGAGTGCAGTGGAAAGAGCCTGCCTGCCTGCCTGCGTGGCTGGCTCTTCCAGGCAGACGGAATGCCGCTCAGATAGCCGCAGCCAGGCACGCCGACATCGAAGCACGCAGACACGTATAGAACGATGAGAGGGGAGGTCAAAGGTGAGAAATACCGCCTTCATTCCGATGACTCATCGGCCTTGATCACCTCATTCGATCTCCGACTCAGATCTTCTGTATTCGCCCACCCGCCTTTTAAAGGCGCATCTAGTCACCGACCACCCACCCTCCGCTCATTTCATTGGGCATAATTATAGCTTCCCAACAAGGCCACTATATGGCAGTGCCAGTTCCAAGCCTGGTTGAAGGAGGAGGGCGACGCTAATCATCTTTCTTATGACACAGCAACGAACCAATCGACCCTAGAGATCTCTGCTGGAACAAAACATTTCTACGGGACAATGATTATAATAAAATAACTAGTTGTCTGCCTGCCTTTTTGTCTGGCTGTCTACTTGTCTGTTTTTCTTCTTGTCTGCCTGCCCATCCGCCCATCTGTCTGTCTGCCTACCCGTATGTCTGCCTATCTATCTGTCTTTCTGTCTGTCTATCAGACTATCTGTATGTATGATTGCCTATCTGTATGTCTGCCCATCCATTATATCCATCCCTCCATCCTTCCATCTCTCTCTGTCTATCTCCTTGTCTGTCTGTCTGTCTGTCCTTCCAAATATCTGTCTGCCTATTTGTCTCTCTGTCTGTCTTCTTTGTTTGTCTGCCTATCCATCCATTCATCCATCCTTTCATCTGTCCGTCTGCCTTTCTGTCTGTCTGTCCTTCCATCTATCTGTCTGTCTGTCTGTCTGTCAGGACATCCATTCATCCATCCTTCCATCTGACTGTCCGTCTCTGCCTGTCTGTCTGTCTGTCTGTCTGTCTGTCTGTCTGTCTGTCTGTCTGTCTGTTGCCTAAATCAGCTAAGCGTGGCCGTGTCCACCATGCGACGCCACGATGTTCTGCTGTGGGCCTTCCTGCACACATACATATACATACATACAGACTTATAGGCATACATACATACTTACATACATGCATACATACATACGTGCATACACACACGTACCTACATTCATGCATGCAATGTATTTCTGGTGTGTTTATGCTGCACATTTTCCTATAGATGGTCCGCTATGAACACAAAACACGCGTCTGATACCAGTACAACGTGGTCCAAAAAGTGCCAATCGACTCTCAGCGAGCCAGGAATGCCTACGAGTTCTCGGCGCTTGACACAGGTACAAGGTGTGCCAAATATTTACAGCCGACGTGCCGCCTTCGTTCCGGTGCAGCTGCGGGGCTGTTTTCCTGTGGACTAGAGAAAGCGGGTGGTCCGGATTTTTATGGCGAAACGATTTATGCAACAATACAGATCCTTTGTATACAGTGAGGCATTATTCCATCGACACAGACATGTGTTTACATATACAAGATATCCATGCACCATAATAATTCATGTACAGAGATATACTGATACGTATACTGATCCGTATACACATTCGCAGACAGCACATATACACATGCATGCGTTGCATAGACATATATACATATATATAACTATATATATATATATACATATATATATATATATATATATATATATATACATTCTTATATATATATAGGTAGTGACATATACATGTACATGTATTCACCCATACATATTCATTTACATGTACACAAACATGCATAATGCATATACATATACATATACATATACATATACAAATACAATGGCATATGCATAGGCAATTAAATATACACACATGAACATACATATACATGAATATACACACATGTACATACGCCTACACACACGTAAACATTTTTATATCTAAACTTTATACATGCAGAGACTGATATAGTCTACTGGATGATCCTAATGCTTTTTTGTTTTGGGTTTCAGTGCAACTACTTTCCTTCCTATTCAGGATTCGTTCTATTCCTAAATTCGTTTTCCAAGTCCTGTAAGACTATCTTTCAGGTTTCATAACTATTTCTGTTAACTTCTTGAGCGTTGCATTGTGTCTGGGGGTTGGCCAGAGATACCAAGTGGATGATTCAGTCCGGTATACCAATAGAGAACAGGAAGAGGAGATGGTGCATGCAGAGTAGTTGCTTGCTATAAGACACGAAAAATTGGCTGGTAGAAATTTTGTCATAAGTATTATGTATTGTATTGTATTTGGCCATTAAATTATAAAGCGCTTCTCTCAGCAAAAGCCTTTCAGAAGCGCTCCCAGTGCGAGCAACCACGAGAAAAAGGCGGAATTTTAGTTTAGAAACTGATGAAGAGAGAGTGTATACCAGAAAGGATGGCAGAGCAGACCAGTGGAGGAAGTCAAACATAGTGCCAGTGGATTATGTCAAAGTACTCTAGAAGTATTCTGCTGCTAGAGGGTCTTATACGCGGATACTTTCAAAGGAGAATGACTAGAAGAACAGACGTTTTCAAAGGAGTAAAAGTGGATATTTTCAAGAGTAAAAACGGATACTTTCAAGAGAGCAAGAGCGAATACTTTAAAAGGAATGAGAGCAGATGTCTTCAGAGGAGTAAAAGTGGATACTTTCAAAGGAGTAAGAGAAGATACCAATTCAAAGAGGTCGTTAAGCTATTAAACTTTTAGTGCACGCATGACTCGTAAGCACCTGACCCTGACTCGTATTTCTGCTAATGATAACATCACCTCAAGCGCCAGTGTCATCGACTGATAATTTGTGTTTTAGAATGATTTACTCTAAACTAATCTCATCGTCGTTTATTGGTTGAAAAAATCGAGAGAAGAAAATACAGTTTGAAAAGAACCATCAGCAGGGTGTCATTTGCCACAAACTGCAGATCCAGAGGAAACCGGAGTCTCGCTTAAAAGACAGGGCCACCCATGAACAATTAACCAATTAGCAAGCATGCAGTACTGGTGGCGACGAAGAACCGTTTATGTTGCCAATTAAACGGATGTTTATTTCCCAGCGCATTGAATTAAGATTTCGATCTGCTTCTGGCAGTGCCAGATATGGAATGCTCTGTTGCCCTATAGGCCATACTTGAGGTTTGACTGCCATGGCTCGTGGAAATCTTTGTTCTGCATGTCGAGATGAACTTATTGTTCCTTTTGCACACACATCGAACTTCAACGTCGTGCAATTTTCAGTGGTTGGACCGACCAAATGGAATATCCTTCCTTCAGATCTGCTTACACCATTTTACAAGCATCTGTAAACTGTCTTTTTCGCCGGAGTTGGGCTGCAGGGAGCGTCTCTGAATAGGAATCTTGAGGGGGCGCTACATAAGTGATCTGATTGAATGAATGAATGAATGAATGAATGAATGTGGTACAAATTCTAACTATGGAAATAAAATGATGATTTCTATAGCGCCGTTAACATTATGCACAAGACATCAAGGTTTTTTGCCCGCACAGCTACTAAGCAGAGCACTTTTTCAGTGGTTGGACCCTCGCTGTGGAACGGGTTCCCTTTGGCGCTGCTTCACTTGCTTCCCAGAATCCACTCTGAATCTTTCTATTCTTGCCTAATATTTCAGCCGTGCTGTGGCCAGCGGGAGCGCTCCTGATGTTTAACCCTGAAGGGGCGCTATAGACTATAAATCTTCGTAATTTCGTAATGAATGAATGAATCAATCAATCGGTTTTAGCATGAAACGAGTTCCAGTCAAAAATCCAAAACCGTTACAGAAAGTCCAGTAGAAATCAGATAGGGCTGTACCAGTGTATAATGACATCTTATAGCATCTTAAGGACATCTTACGCCTCCCAGAGCAGTTGACCTCGCCCTCCTCCTAATTTCACGCTTGAGACTGGCACCACTTAAAAGCGGCAGTGGCAAAGTTAAAAGAAAATCCAGAAAAAGGCTGCGGTGGGTAAATAAGTTGAAACAGATGAGTTTCAAGTTATGACTCAGTCACTCAATTACAGACACGTGTGCTCCAGATGTTGGCGAGTCAATGAAATCGCAGATACGCATGCGCACCAGTCTGATGCATCACATGCATGTTGTCATAATTTCCGGTTCAGAGGAACCAGTCTAGAAGACGCAATAGCTGACTGGTTAGAAGCTAGAACGTTTGCTTGTAACGCGTTGAGTACGGGTTCGAGCCTCTTCTGAGACGATATAGGGACCTCAGGGCCGTATTAAGGCTAGTGCGGGCCCGGTGCTGTGGTAATAGTGTGGGCCCCCCCTCCCCTCTGACGAAGGTCACCTCTGACAACAACCGGTCCACCACGCACATATATTATAGCATGCTTACTAATGAGTATACTTTTAATAACTGCCTAAAGACACAATATACAATTAACGTTACATTACTATCTGCACATCTCGCTCTGTACCATGATCTTCAAATCACTTCTTAGACTTCTACTATTGTATATTATACATACTAGTAAAGATATTGTCAGCTTGATTTGCTGCATCATTCGCTTTTTATGAAATTGAAAATGCAAGACTTTGAAGAAGCGTCTGTCTCTCGTTTGTATTCCTGACTTTCACTAATCTTTCTTTGCTTATTAAGCTCCAGAGTTCTTATGATAATTTATCTTCTAATTCATCATCAACTTAATGGAATATAATATCAAATATTGCTAATTTGGCATCAATTTTATTATGAAACTTACATCCAGCATTAAGTTAAAGAATTATTCATTTTGATAGCCTAATAACTCAAATTTCAATTAATAAATTTACATCCAGTAAAAAGATTCTATGCCTGCCAGAAAACCAATAGCCGAATCAATTCTAGGCCGTCAATTCTAGAATCTCA
>JACEVL010000557.1:50000-52500 GCA_020284085.1 Aporrectodea caliginosa
TCTCATGGGGCTAGAGGGTATCGAACCCGCGTCCTTCTGATCTTCGTGGCAACGTGTTACCACTCAACCATCTCCCCGCCCTTGAATGGAATAAGTTGAACAATTACATAATAATGGAAGAACTTCCTAAGCGACTTAACCCAGGTGCAAAATGTCTTCACTTAAACTCAACGACTTTACAATAACAGCTATTGTCACGACCATCAATTTCGATATCGTACTCGTCGGTCATCGTAAGAAGGGCGTTTTTAAGGATGAAACCATCGTTATCATCATCATTATTACCGCCATGAACACCATCCCGGCATCAACAACAACAACATCGGCATTATTAGCATCATGAGTTTCATGACCGCCGTCATAATTATTGGTATCCCATTCGGTAGGGCAGTTATGGGCCTGCAGGGTCCATAATAGATGGGCCGGGTTCGATTGACGCTTAAAAAAAACAGAGGGGTCCACTGAGCCCCACTCAAGGTTTGACGCAGTACGAGACCTTCGAGTTCCCATTTGAGTATTCTGTGGAGAAGCGCGAAATGTTAAGTTAATCCACTACACAAATTCGGAGTCATTTTCGTAGCAACAACATCGTCATCACCATCACCACTACTGTCACACCAACTTCTTCTCCCTCTTCCTCCTTCTCTTCCTCCTCTCTCTCCTTCTTCTTCTCCCTCCCCTCTTCCGTGCCCCTTTCCCTCTTTCTTCCTCTCCTCTCCTTCTGCTTCATTCTCCTCCTCCTCCTCCTCTCTGCTCCTCCTCCTCCTCCTCCTCCTCCTCCTCCTTCCTCTGTTCCTCCTCCTCCTCCTGCCCTCCTCCTCCTGTCAGAATTTTTGCCCTGCCGAGAATTTATTTCATAAACTGCCTGGTTACTTGTATGATTGCCCTGGTTATGCCCTGGCTACAAAAATGTCTGGCGCCGCCACTGATCACCATCACTGTCACCATTTTCCTCCTCCTCCACTTCTCCATCTTTCACTTCCCTTCTCTTCCTCTTCCTCTTCCTCTTCCCCGCCCCATCCCTTCCAATTCCCCTTCCTCTCACCTTTCCCTTCCACTTCCTTCCCTTCCCCTTCCTCTTCCCTTTCTCCTCCTTTTCCTGTTCTTCCTCCTCCTACTCCTCCTCTCTCGGTCGTCGTCGTCGTCCTCCTCCTCCTGATTCTTCTTCTTCCTCCTCCTCCTTCTTTCTTCTTCAGTATCATCACCATTTCCATCAACCTTTTTTACAACTATAAGAACGGCATAACGGCCATTCAACCGTCCAACTTCTATAGCGCAACGATCATATTAACACGCCATCAACAAATAATTCTCCCGTCGATAATAAAACCGTGCGAGCAAAGGCCACCGTCTCTGCAGCGCCTCCGGGCTCCCATAGAAGCACTTGTGATACGCACAGCGCTCCATACACACCCACACAAAAGTAGCCCGCCTATCTAATATGACGACGAGAGAGACCATAGATAAGAAGCCAAAGACGCCAACGCAAGCTGCAGAGTCGGGACAATAAAGCATTAGCGTTCGAGAGACGACGAAAAGCATATACTCACATTTTGATGGGAAGACGGGAGAGACTCCAAAAGCTTCGCAAAAGGGAAGAATTTCTGCGAGTTCCGACACTCCTCCAGCGACGACGTATGAAGAACGGGCAACGCGGTTCGGAAGAAGAATCCGGCGGAGGATTCTCGGGGGAAGTGAGAACGTCTAGCCCGATTCGCACTCTGGACTCTGTTGTCTACTGGGGCAACAACGAGGCAGGGACTACTTCTCCACCGGTTTATATATAGATCTCGTACGTGCACGAGAAGGCGTCTGTGTATCGAGGGGGCCTCGTCGAAAGCGTGAAGATGCCAAGGCGCTGCTGGGAGAGGAGTGGAGGGGCGATGGGTTCCTGGTGAACCACTGCGGGCCAGGCCAACAGCTGAGGCGGGCTGCCGAGACGGCTGGAGCACGCTCTCGCTATTCATGCATGCGTCGGCGGAGCGGAGTCTGGGACTGGAAGGAGGCTGGAGGGATGGAGATATGGAAGCGGGATATGGGAGAGACGGAAGCAGAGGCAGAAACGGAGGCAGGGACTGATGCGGACGTTGGAAGCGGATGGAGGGAGCGATAGAGGCCGACAGATAGACAGACACACAGAGATAGATAGACAGATAGACAGAGACACGTTGGAACTGGAAATATGGGAAAGAAGACACGGAGATTTGATTGCAAAGACAGGCAGACAGAAAGACAAACAGACAGATAGACAAACAAACAGATAGATAGACAAACAGACAGACAGACACAAAGATGTAGAACTGAAGAGTGGTGAGCATGGGTGAGCGAGACAGAGACAGAGACAGAGAACCAGAGACAGAGAGACAGAGACAGAGAAACAGAGACAGAGAGACAGAGACAGAGAAACAGAGACAGAGAAACAGAGACAGAGAGACAGAGACAGAGAGACAGAGACAGAGAGAAAGAGTGAGAAAGACAAAGAAAGAGACATGGATCCGTT
>JACEVL010000557.1:55000-110000 GCA_020284085.1 Aporrectodea caliginosa
TTCGAAATAAGACACGATGACTTAAGTCAATCATTAATTATCCAAACAACTCTGCTAGATAAAGTTGTTAAACGAAGACTCCAATGATTTGGACATGTAGAGAGAACGCCAGCTGACCGAATTCCGCACAATGCACTGCATGCAAGATTCCAAGGAAAAAGAAACAAAGGCAGACCGAGACTATACGCTGGATAGAGAATATAAATGAGGACATAACATCACTTGGACTAACGCTATGAGAAGCAATGGACTTGACAAATGACCGAGGACTATGGGGATCATTTATTCGTACCCATCGCCGCCAAGTGGCAGGCGTCAGGAACTGATGATGATGATTCTTCGGTGTGCGATTCTAAAACAAAAGTTTAGATTTCATGTAGCCCTTAGAGAATTTGATGTTTATAATCACGATTACGATTCGTTCATTTCTTTATTTGATCGTTCACATTCGAGTAGATGGTTCATTTCTTCGTTCGTTCGTTGTCAATTTGGGTTCAAATGTCGTCCAAGGGCCTGAACAGCAAGACAACATCGGTCCAGCCGTGACGGGCATAGCCCTCGGAAGAGTTCCACTGACCACCATTCGGTTCCTGATCATGGCGTTGATCGAAGCAAGGTCATAGATGGGCGTGTCCGAGAAGAGCCCTTTGTATCCCAGATGCTTGGCAACCCTGAACAAGATGGCGATAAGCTGTGATCCCACTCCACTGCTGCGGAACTTGGGTGACACGATGAGGCTTCCATCACAAATTACGGGGACTCGGCCTCTGGTAAAAAGAGAACGACTGACGCACATGACAGCTACCCAGTCCCTGGTTCTCGTCTCCTCGACTACGAGGTTCTCGTGGCGATTGAAGAGTTCCCAGAAGATACTCGCAGTGGGGAACTCGTCTTTACTGAAGCCTTCTTCCGCATCCGCTGGAGACCGGAAGTGATCGTAATATCGGTCTGCCTCTTCCGGTCGCAAATGGCGAAAAAGAACGGAAATACCCGAATGTGATAGCTGAAAATGGCTGACAGGACGTTCGATCGTAGACGGATGTTTGGATTTCAGTGGAGGCTGTTCTGCTGCGCCATTCGCTTCCTCGTCGGTAGATTCGCAAGTGTAATCGAGAGGCAACTGAATGAGATCTGACGTCAGAGTGGGTTTCTGAACATCAAGCAGAATGCAAAGGAATAAGAGAATCATTCCACTTATGTATATTCATAAATATAAATAAATGAATGACTGCATGTAGGTATATGTATGTATGTAATGTATGTATGCAAGCGTGTAAATATGTATATATACGTATCTGGAATCAACTCACAAAAGCGCTGATGATATCCGAAGAAGGTATAGGTTGACTATGGCGATGACGATAACGATGATGATGATGATGACGATGACGACGACGACGATGATGATGATGACGACGACGTTGATGATGACGTCGATGACGTTCACCGTGAAACTACTCACCGTGTCATGAGTTTGACCAATTTCCCTGTACATTAAATAACTCGACGCGTAACTCGCTCTCCCCTCCCTTCGCAGTCTTCCGGCCAACGGGACGCATGCGCAGATCGCGAATCCCTGCTTCCGGAGAGCGATGACGCGCTCCACGTTCGCGATGAACACTTCCGTCACGCATGCGCAGTAACCGACCGGAAGCTGTCGCGCAAAGTCAACCGCCATGCAGTTCGGCGCTGTCTCTCCAGATAGATTCACGAGCAAACCGTTCAGAGGTTATGACCTGGAGCGAAGCCAGGCGTGGATGGATTGTCCTGGCGTTGAGGCAAGGACCGACCAGAATCACAGCGTTCAGGGTTCGGTCACGGATCGTGCGGATCGCCAAGGCGATCGAACGCCCAACCCGATCTACTAGGTCCTTGAGCGCTGGAAATTCATCGACGCCGACGTTATCGCCGGTCTTAGCGGCTGATTCGACCAGTTGGAAAGCTTCGTGGATTCCATCTGTGCCCAGGTGTTCGACGACCACTGGCTCCTGACTGTGGGGCAGGGTCAGGGTGACCGGAAGTCCACTAAGATATTCACCGGAAGGAGTTGCGATGCTTGAGAAGTCAGACTTCCGGTATGTCAAGTATGCGGCGCCTGTGACATCCGCCACACGCCAACGACGTCTCACGCCATCTGACGACAAACTACGTCGACCCTAAAACAACAATCAATCAATATATACTTTTATATAAATATATGTATGTATGTATATGTTATATATATATATATATATATATATATATATATATATGAGAAATATATATATATATATGCCCAATGAGCGAAAAAAAACATACGCTATACATACGCTAGAAAAATATTGGACCTCTACATAAATAAACATGATATATGTATGCACAAAGCGCGTGTTTTGGCGACGTCTACCGAATGAAAACCTGTTCGATAGACAAAAGGATCCGATAATGGTACCCCTGTTCGTTCAAGCCATTTCATTCGAACCTGACTCTGAAAAGTTTATCAATATCGACAGTTTTTTCTTTGTAAAACCTACGGTGTTATGTTCCCAAGAGTTTAGTCACATCAATCAAGTTCGTGAAAGGAATACGTGTCACCGGACAGAATTTCCGAATAAGATGTCTCATATACACGAAATGTCCTCCGATAACACGCCCCAGGGTATGATTTTGGGACACTTTATCCTGGTAGATTCAAAATTCTGCCAGCATCCATTTAATTCATTCGTTCGTTCATTCTCTCGTTCTCTCGTCATTTGATTAATTAATTCGTGTAAGCATTCTTTCTTTCTTTCATTCACTCATTCATTTGTTCATTCATTCATTTGTTCATTCGTTCATTTGTTCATTCATTTATTTATTCACTCGTTCGTCTGTTCATTCACTCATTTGTTCATTCGTTCATTTGTTTATTCATTCATTTGTTCATTCATTCATTTGTTCATTCACTCATTTGTTCATTCTTTCTTTCTATAGTTCTTTCTTTCTATAGTTCGTTCGGTTATGATCTCAATCCACTGTTTTATTCCAAATTAGTAGCTGTTAAAACGACATTACGATGGCGCTCCAAAGAATTCATTGACTTACCCAAAACCGAGTGCAGTAGAGAACACTTCTTAAAGACATCCGTCCTGATGTCACGAACTAAAGGTTGCGATAGCAGCAAGAAGTCAGAGATTTGACTTAGTATACCTGTGAAATTTATCAATTGTATCCGCCTGGATTCTGCGGTGAACTTCGAACTGTTGAATGTCTTCGAAGTGGACTTTAAAATAGTACGTTGCTTTGCTTGGTGAGTGATTTAAAGCATGTCTTGTGATTCTATAGTTTATATAAGTTGAATCCCGGGTGGCAGTTGTGAATGGTCTCACCCGATGAATATATTGGACAATGAACAGGGTCGATTTCACAGAGTTTCTATAGCGCGGTCTGTACATGCCCACTACATGGGGACATTAAATGGCATGGCACCCGTTCAAGCGGGCAGTAGTGACGAAGGATCTCACCCAATCAATTCATTGAAAAATTGAACAGTGTAATCACTGTAATGGCTTACGATAGCTACGTAAAAAAATTTACAGTTAATCCCAACTTATATATGTATACAGCCAGCATCATTCATTCATTCATTACTAGAATTTGTATAGCGCCTCTTCAAGGGAACTACTCAGAGGCGCTCCCAATAAGCGCGGCCAAATAGGATCATTTTTAGTTGAGAGAGGAATGACTGAGAAGGGGTTCTAGAAGGGAGCGGAGTGTCAGAGGGAGGCCATTCCAGGTCGAGGGGCCAATCACAGAGAAAGCACGGCTCTGCCTGGTGGAGGTACGAGCAAAAAGGGACAGAGAGAAGACCCTGATAACCCATCTGGGCTACTGGGCAAAAACTATCTATTGTCTAGATGTATAGGTACAACAGTTGGCGACTATTTGGGCATGCGAGTCCTGATAAATGAACTGTTTCTCTTATCTCTCTTTGTTAATCTTTTTATATGCAACATGCATTGTTTGGTGAAATAAAGATTGATATTTAAAGTCAACGTTTGTTCGGATTGTTTACGAATTCCGAGATTTTTGGGTTATGGTCCTCTTCAGACTATTTGTATAAATTGCCATTCACTGAACAGGAATTTTCTTAGAAGAAATTTCTAGTAGGACACAGTACACTCCCCACTAGAAAGTAATTAGAAATTAGAAAGGAACTCACAGTAAACTACAACGATTTAAATATGTATTTTTATGCATATTCATTATTTCTCGTCACTACTCGACACATCCAGTTATGCTATAGTCTTTGCATGAGGTTTTAAAGTGTCCATCATTTATCTTGAAATTCATTAGAAGTCTTATTTTGCACTCTTAACTCTTATTTTGACCATTTGACGCCTAACTTTAATAGTATAATGTAGCTAGCCTCCCCCACGCTAGTTCCCTCTCTTCCCCTCTCTGGCTCCCACCTCTTCCTTTCTTCCCTCCCTGCCTTCTTCATCCCTTCTCCCTTTCCCCATCTATTGTTTCGCAGGCTCGCAGCGGTATATCCGACAGATCACACTACTGAAAGATAAGCGTCATTGGCAGGTGACGCTGCATTTTCAACTCTGATTGCCTAAGATGGCGGAATTTCTCATTACTATGCACAGGATATTTATTAACGAACTTAAAATGCTTCTCAGCCAGTGTCCTCTAAACCAGCGCTCCCCAAACTTCTCAGTGTCACGAACCGGTAGGAACTTTCCCACTGCAGAAGGACCGGTTCAAATTTATTCATTATTTCACTTTTTCGTTGTCGGTCACCTAAATTCCTCAAAATTTATTAACATTGATTTAAATGCATGTTTATCCAATTCTAGGACTCTGTTGTCCTTTAAATGCTATAGCTTAATAAGTGTTTTTATGACTTTTAAAATATAATAGCCATTTATTAATTCCGAGACAATTTGACCAGTTTCTTGACTCACTTTGCGGACCGGCAACTGAGTGCTCGCGGACCGGAACCGGTTCGTGGACCACCACAGTGACTTTGGGAAGCACTGCTCTAAACGTTCTGATGCATAACGTCTAATTAGTATCATTGGTTTCGCAGGCGGCGCCACGGGCCGTGGTCGTGATACGCACAGAACTACGACTTATAATATTATATATACTATAGATCATCTCTTTTCCTCATGCACTGAATGCTATTGTTCGTTGGAGTTGTTAAAAATTACGTAATGATGACGTCAATGTAATGAGATCTTCAAGAACTACGAAAATGTTTAATTAATAACGAATAAATGAGACAAGAAAGTTGTTAGTTCAATTTAGATTTCCTGAGTTTTTTTATAGTTATTTGGGATTGTGAAACGCTTTTTTCGTGACACCGCGTATTCTCAAGTGAGTAGGTGCCTGAGGGGTCGGCCCAATTATTAGACGACCTGATTTCATGGACAGTCTGTAAATTCTAGTTCAAAATGCAAGAACACAGAAACGAGAGACAAAAATTGTCTATTCGAGACTGGCAACAAAAAGGCAACGCAGCACCAAAGTCCAGTCTAACTTAAAAACACAGAGACTCGTCATGTATAAATATTATATGTATGTGTGTATCTGTGTAGGTGTGTAAGTGTTTATATATATACAGGCTAACTTATATATATGTATGTATATATAATATATATATAAATTATATGATATACTTCAAGACACACACACAAACACACACACACACACACATGTTTGAGTTTTCCCGTCAACTGCCAGCGCCCATTCTATTAATGCACGCCAGATGCCATTATATAATCTGTGTGTGTATATGTCTGTCTGTGTGTCTGTTTGTCTGTCTGTGTGTATGTGTGTCTGTGCGTGCGTCTATCTGCCTGTCTGTCTGTCATTTCCTCCGTCCTCCTGTCTGTCTATCTGTCGCAGCATTCTTCAACGCATACAGTCATGCTGTTTCCCTTGTGCTGGTTTTATGGAAGCGAAAGACAGAGAAGTGACGCAGGGACACTAGAGAATGACGCGGTGAGACAATCTCGTCCCCATCCCCTGCCCCGCAACAAGTAAGTCTTCCCCATCCCCACCCCATCCCCGGCCCATGGTTTGCTTCCGGTCTGCCCCATTTATCAGGTTTTCTCCCCATCACCCCATCCCCGCAGGACGACATCACAATCCCCGCAAAAAGTTTGCACCAATTCAAATTAAAAAATAATTTTTTAGCTTACAAAGCTATTTGTATTGCTGACTGCATTATCTTATCGACAGTTTGCATTAACAAAGTCCTGACTATTTGTGACTAGTAGGCTTCAGAGAATAAAAAATCTCCTTATCAGTTCTCAAGTTATTAACATCACCCGGGTTTATTGCCGGCTCATTCCCCATTACCGCGGTATTACCGCAACTGTTGTCCCCATTACCGCGGTATTAACGCAATTGTTGTCCCCATTACCGCGGGATTTACCGCGGTAACCGTGGTTTCCCCGCGGGGAAATTCCCCATGTCACTCTCTAAGGGACACACGTACGACCAGACACATCACAAATCGATTGAACGAAAGGATAAGAAGAAGAACGAATGCTGGACCCACATAATACCCATCGCCTGCTCTTGTGATTGGAGTCTACCTGACGGAAGAGGCGCTAATCCGCGGAGAATGACCACGAGCCACTGACCATGGATGACCAATTATTATTGTAGAGATCATCCATGGTCAGCGGCCGACAATTATATCGGCGATTGACCAAGATTAACAACAGTCAATACGAGGCTTTTCCCTGTCGCTTCTACGGTTGAATTATCATCATCATCGTCGTCGTCGTCGTCGACGTCGTCGTCGTCGTCATCATCATCATCGTCATCATCATCATTATTATTATTATTATTATTATTATTATTACTACTACTACTGCTACTGCTTATTACTTACTACTACTACTACTACTACTATTATTACTACTACTATTACTACTACTACTACTACTATTATTACTACTACTACTTACTATTATTACTATTATACTACTACTACTACTACTACTACTACTACTACTACTACTACTACTACTACTACTACTACTACTACTACTACTACTACTACTACTACTACTACTACTACTACTACTACTACTACTACTACTACTACTACTACTACTACTACTACTACTACTACTACTACTTATATACCACTATCCTTTCAACTACTGCTACTACTATTATAATTATTATTGTCTTCATCATCATCATTTTTATTGCTATTGATTAGTAACTTGTATAGCGCCGGTGTCTAATGCGCAAGGCATCAACCGATGGCGCATCAAAGTCAAACCATAACCAGGTCAAGAATCCAGGTGATCATTCCTTTGAGACAAAGAGAGAATTTGAATACTTCACCGTTGTCTGTTTCATCTCAAGTCACGTGTACCAGACTCTCGTGCAAAGAAGTCTCGCAAATACAACGGAGTCAATAAGTAGGTTAGATTAGCTTCTGTTTAACGACGCTTTCTCATAACAAAGAAGCTTAACGTCGCCCTCCTCCTTTATTAAGACTTTGGACTGGCACTACTAGAATACGATCAGTGACGGATCATTGGCTGGATTTGGTGCCGAAGTGCAAACTCGGTTAGTTGCTGTCTAACAACGCTGTGTATTTAACAAAGATGATTAGCGTCGCCCTCCTCCTTTATCCAGGCTCGGGACTTACTCTACCAGAATATTGGCAGTGGCGGAGTTTATCCAGAATTGCAATAATACTTAGCCAACTGGTTTACGATACTATCATAATAAAGACGACTGGTGTCGCCCTTCTCCTTTATCGAGGCTTGGGACTGGCGCTACCAGAATGGGTAAAAGTGACGAAGCTCAGAATCAAAGGTAGCATGCAGATCGTGTTTGAAGATCAATAGTATATATTGACAAAGCATGCGGTCACACCTCACCGGATCCATGCACAATGCGTTTGTTTTGATAACAATTAGAATATTAGAAAGCGGTCGAAAGAGGTCCCAGTGGAAATGAAACAAACGTTCGTTTGATTCGTTCCTGTCATCCTTTTGAACGCCTAACATTTGTTAAGAGCGTCACAAGGTGTTAACGTGCTTCAAAAGCAACCGAAATTATCTTACCTATAATAGCAGGTGATGTTTGTTGATCATACGACACCTGTACGTAACGAAGTCAAAGGCAGTCGATCGCTTGTGTAAACGATAGCAGACTTCTGGTTGAAATCGGCGTCCACCTGTTATTTGTTGAATTCATTTGGCGCCTTTTGGCAGCGGCGTCGAAAAGCCGTGAATAGTTCTGCGCAAGATGTTCAGCATAATTATGGAAAGTGTAACCATTTGCGAATTGATTGAAGTGCACACGACTCACATAATCGCCAATGACTGACACTTGTTTACTGCGCTGTCTGTCTCTCTGCCCGTCCGCTTGTCTGTGTCTGTGCGTCTGACTGTCTGCCTTATTTCTGTCCGTGTATGTGGCAGCGTGTGTTTCGTGTGTGTGTGTCTGTGTGTGTGTGTCTGTGTGTATGTCTGTGTGTGTGTGTCTGTGTGCGTGTGTCTGCGTGTGTATCTGTGTCTGTCTGTCTGACTGTCTGTTTGCATCCATATATGTGGTCAGTGTACATTTGTATGTTTCTGTGTGTATGTGTGCCTGTCTGTCGGAGTGTGTCTGTATGTATGTCTGTGTATGTCCGTCCGACCGACCGTCCGTCCGTCCGTCCATCCGTCCGTCTGTCTATCTGTCTGTCTGTCTGTCTGTCTGTCTGTTCGTCTGTCTGTCTGTCTTTAATAGAAACAAGGAGAACTGCGTGAATGGCAGTTTGTTTAAACTCACACCTTTTAGGCTATACATATATACGCCTGTTGTTAGTATACTTGCACCCTTGTTAACAGAGAAATGAAACAATTACAATTAGGTCCTATTGACGACTTTCGCTAGGAATTTCGAATTTCAAGAATCCGCTCTAGACCCGAAATCTTTCAACTATTAGGCTTAGTCTATAATTTTAATCAGCTGAAAATGACGGCGATCAAAATTTACACGAAGCTTCATAAAATTAAGCCCACTGAAGTTGCAGACAATAGTCAGAATGATATGTGTTTCCAATTTGCAAAGAATTATTAATTCACAGCTTGCAATGACCACTGAATTTATTATAGGGGTCTAATTCCTATTTTAGTAATGAATTCATGTGTGTCTGCGTGTAATTTTATTATTGCATTTAATCTTTTATTTTTGAAAATGCCGAGGAGTAAGGGGATGAAATGATCAAGCGGCTAAAGAAGCAAAAGGATGCGTAGCAGTTTTATTGCGTCAACGTTTGACTTATTGCCGACTCATTTATTCTCTTAATTACTTGCTCTAAGTAATTGCCCTCTCGTCGACTTTATGTACATAATTGACTGGTCTTCTAAGCCACTTACTCATTTACTTAACCGTACCGTACCACTGTGCAGCTGACTCGTTCCGCATCTGTGACTCTCTGCGACCAATGGTACGAGAGCATATTCGGGGAAGCGTGACGAGACCGGTAGGGGCGTGTTCACGAGCCGCCAATGGGGCAGTGCGTTCTAGCGGAGCGGCGCGGCTGTCGGAGGGCTCAAAGAGGGTCTGAGACGGTAAGAAGAAGAGCCCTTGACGTTTGGAGACGTAGACAGAGGCGCCCGGCGTTTAAGTCGTCTGAGAAGC
Source organism: Aporrectodea caliginosa (assembly GCA_020284085.1). Lineage (NCBI taxonomy): Eukaryota > Metazoa > Annelida > Clitellata > Crassiclitellata > Lumbricidae > Aporrectodea > Aporrectodea caliginosa. The sequence continues at coordinate 64,637 of JACEVL010000557.1, forward strand.
GTCGCAGTTGAGTGAACGCAAGTCGTCTGTGGTGGTGGTGGTAGTCATTTCAGCGTCGTAGGTCTTTTCGGTGTTGAACCTGAATTTCAAAACATTATGTTGAATCGTAACGGATCGGAACCTCTGCCTCACTGGAACCCCTTCGTGGATTTACCGGCGTCGGATACGATGTTCCAACCGTCGTACGTGTCCCTCCGTGCCGCCGGATACCACCCCTCTGCCCAGCAGACGTCGGCCGGGCATATGGATCTATCCTCCTACGGGGGACAAGGACAGTCCAGGGCATCGGCTGTTGGCTACCACTACGGAATTCAGTCACATCCGTCGGGACATTACGGAGTGGCATCATCGTCTTCTAGGCCGGGACCTCAGTTTCCAGTCATCGATTCTGTATATAATCCATCGAGTTCCTCGATCGAAGGTAAGACCTCGGAGAACATACTAAACATTGTTGAGTTTTAACATATTGGGGCGCGGTGGTGTATAGGGTATGTTCGGTGCCTTGCAGCCGAAGGGTTGCGGGTTCGAATCCACCTCAAGCCGCCGCGTAGGGACCCTGGGCAAGTCCTTCACTCGCAATTGCTCATGCGCTTCGGCGTGAAACTCCGATTCAGTGTCCGCGCTGTAGTCGGGAGCGCCTCTGAGTAGAAATCTTGAAGGGGCGCTATAACAAGTGCTCATACATGCATATATAATTTTTAAACATAATTGCCAAGCATTATAGCAACGTAGCTTTGGTTAATTTCTGCGTGGTACATTTCTTGTTGTCATACAGGCAAATTTGATTAAGTCTAATTGTTATAAATTCTAACATGGTTAACTTGGATATAAGTTATAACATATATTAACAGTCCCAGGTATACACGCTGATCAATTGCATTGATTGGTCAAAGTAGTCTTTGTCAAAAAGGGCAAAACTTGAAGCTAAGGCGTTTCACGTGTTACAGCGGAACAGGTCATACCGTAATATAACTGTTACATCTAGAACATGTCACTGTCACTTGTTACGTTCTGACAACAAACTTTGATTGAATCATATTTTGGTACATTTTTTACTTCATATAGCGTTATTGTTTCACTGCATCATATATACCGTCACCGTGCAAAAAACATCCAAAAGGAGCTATTTCAACACAGAGATTTGAACATATTGGACATTTAACAACGGATTCTATATGAGTATCTCAAATCAAGTTTAATAATTAACTGTGTGGGAATAGACAATATGATGTTAATTCGCAACAACAAGTAGCTTTAGAGTAGTGCAATAAAGTGTATATAGTGTTGTTCTGAGTAGTTTATAGTTATGAGTGTACTTTATAGTGGATAGAGAAACATCTTCGACTATACTGGTTCCTTCGGATTTGATAAAAAAATTTGATGAAAGCTCTTGCACGGGTTAGATTAGCGATAAATTAACTAATAAGTGGTTCGAGATTTCTACTCCGCGTGCGCCCCTATAGTCAACTCGGCTGATATCGAGTATACACTGACTGTACACTGTCCGTGGGATGATGAGACGGCGAGGGAGATGACTGTTCATGCGCCCTCACATGCCGAGGCTAAGAAAATGAAGTCGCTGACACTTCATACCCATGGCTGCCTCAGGGTGAGCTTAAGGGACTGCTCTTCTCTTATCTTCTAAAAGATATGTCAGGACCCTTTTGACCATTGTTCATTGCGAACCAACATGCATGTCTGCACGCTGCAGGTGCCTGATTTTGTCAAAAGTTTCCGGTTTCAGAGCTGTCAATTAGTATGCAGGTTTGAATAAAAATATCGCATGAACTAGCGCCCCAAGTGATAAATACTCGTTGTAAGAATTTATTTAAAATTCCTTAGAACGGAATTGTAGCTTATAGGCGAAGTGTGTGAGAACTTTCTCGTCTAACCACTGGGTTCAGATTATCATGCAGTCCAGATAAGAAATACATAGCGTGGAATATATTTCGTTCCGACCAATAAGGCAGTAAAGTGATTGGATGACTGACTGACTCGCTTACTTATTGATTTACTGACTGATTGACTTACTTACAGACTGACTTATTGACTGACTGACTCATTGACTGACTGACTCATTGACTGACTGAATCATTGACTGACTGACTGACTCATTGACTGACTGACTCATTGACTGACTGAATCATTGACTGACTGACTGACTCATTGACTGACTGAATCATTGGCTGACTGACTCATTGACTGACTGACAGACTGACTTATTGACTGACTGACTCATTGACTGACTGACTCATTGACTGACTGAATCATTGACTGACTGACTGAATCATTGACTGACTGACTGACTCATTGACTGACTGACTCATTGACTGACTGACTGACTGACTGACTGAATTATTGACTAATTGACTGAATGACTAACTCACTTACTTACTCGCTGCTTGGTAAATAGACAGAAGAACACCAGAATACAGATAGATAAACCGATTAACATTACAAGAGAATATAATGTATTTAAAATAAATACAGAAATGGAGAAAACACTTGAAGAGTGTTATTATAAATCCCGAAAACTAACGTACTGCGGGTAATAATTAAAACTAATAAATTGTTTTCAATAAATGAATAGAACGGAAATAGCGTTTGATCAGTCGGTCCATTAATTTCCCTTTGTAGATAAACCGGTGATGACGGACGGTTCGCGTCAGAGACCGACGAACAAGAAGAAGATGCGAAAGCCGCGAACGATCTACTCTAGTCTCCAGTTGCAGCAGCTGAACCGACGATTCCAACGGACGCAGTACCTCGCTCTTCCAGAGAGAGCGGAATTGGCTGCAACGCTTGGCCTCACCCAGACACAGGTCAGTCACAAGGATCATCATCATGATTTTGTGTTAGGGTATCCTGACGTCGTGATTAGTACGATGTACCAGAGCATCTTGGCATCATGATTGTGTTTCAGAGCATCTTGGATTTCTGATCATGATTAGGTATAAGATCATCTTGGAATCATGATCATGACTATATATCAGAGCAGAGCGTCTTGGTACCATGATCATGATTATGTTTCAGTGCATCCTGGCATCATGATCATGATTATGCATCAAAGCATCTTGGCGTCATGATCATGATTATGTGTCAAATCATCTTGAAATTTTATAGCTCCTCGCGGGGTTACATCTTGAAGTCGCTGATCTTGCAGTTGTCAAACACTCATGTTTCTAATGGTCTTTTCATTTGTGTAGCTCCTTTTCATCGCTGATTACTACGATTATCTAAGCTGCTGAACGTAATAATGATCGTGATGTACCGTAAGAACCTTACAAATGCACTATATAAATAAGTAATAATGCTGACCATAGTGATAATGATACAAATGACGATAGGGATGTAAATGACGATAATGATATATGACGATGTATGATATAAATGACGATAATATTATAAATGACGATAATATTATAAATGACGATAATGATATAAATGACGATAATGATATAAATGATGATGATATAAATTACGATGATGATGCTGATTATGACGTCAATGGCGATTATGATATGCCTTGCAAAATGCGGTTTTGCTTAAAAGGTAGCATTGCGATGATGACGGTAAAGTAGTTTTCAGACTTTATCAGATTAGCTTATAAAGATGCTAACGAAGCAAAAGTGGCGATGATTATGATGATGATGACGGTTAAGGGTAATAGTAATGTTGAAAGTGACGGTTACGGTGAAGACGATAACGAAAAAAAATATTATTTATGAAAGATGACGAGTGATTGAAGATTGTGAATGTATGTGGAACAATATCGCTTGTCCGTAGCAAATGCAGACAAGGCTCACGACATCCTTGGGTATCGCGGCACGCTGGCACCAGCTTGGGAAACACTGCTCTATAGTGGGCGACGATTCAGTTACCATGTTTAATCTAAATTGGCATAATTTTGCATAATTTAACCCGTAGGCTATTAGGGAGCCCAGAACAGGGTCAGTCGCGTGCCCTGGGTGTAACTTATAAGGGGAAGGTTATTCCTTAGGGATTTCAAATCGAGACCCAATTAAGACTCATTGTATTCGAGTAGATATTTAGTCCTCCTCGGCCTAACTGAAGCCGCCTGAATGTATGGAGATTATATTAACCCTAATTAATGGTAATAGAAGACTTAATTAGCTACCATTTTAATCATCCTATTGTGTCATATAGGAGGGCACAGATACAATGGGGTGCAGGCTTCATCGTTTAGGGGTCTGGTGCGTGGCCTCGTTTTGCATAGAACCCCTTCAAGACATCGACAAATTAATGCATATAGATGGACCCTGCTTTCTATAAATGAATAATCAATTGATCATTTACATGGCACTCCCTCAAGATATTCAGTCCATATACAACACTCTTTGGTACGGTGTACGCTGCTACACATCTAGGGTATACCCTGCGCTACTTGGCCCGAAGAGAAATTAAATGGAGTTCCATTATTAGACGATTTGAAGACGAAAAGTGCAATTAAGGCAATCGAGGTCAGGCATTAATGAGCTTAATGGCTTGGTGATTAATAAATGAAAATGTCATGCCGCTTGCTTGATGTTTTGATATCGTGAGTGGTCGATCAGCCGCCGCACTTGAACCTGGAACGTATAGTCAATATTAGAATGAACCCAATATTTTATTCAGTTAACTCTTAGTAGTTTCAGTTTAACGACACTGTGTGATAGCAAACATCATTAGCGTTGCCCTCCTTCTTTATCCAGACTTGGGACTGGCACTGACAGAGAACTCTACATGAGTGTAGGCCTTAAATGTAATTGTACATGATAGCCGATTGGTTAGAGCGTTCGCCTTGTAGCGCGGAGAGCCCGAGTTCGAGCCTCCTCCTCTGGTATACGGTTACTGTGTAGGGACCTTGAGCAAGTTCTTCACTCAGCTCCATCGATTGATGTTTGATCATTAGATATAGTGGCGCTTCAATGATAGTGTGTGATGGGGATGGGCATTTTCGTCGCCTTCCCCATCCAAACAAATCTATATACCTCAGAGTAAAGGATGATCAAGCGGAATCGGTCGACCTAAATATCTTATAGGTTGGTTTAGGTCAATATCTCCATTGCGCAAGTGGTCAGCCGTCGAAAAGGAAAGTCTCTTTAAGGATTAATTGTGCCAGAGTACAAGGAAACGGGTCAGAGGTTGTTCGAGACAACATGTATTGCCTGCGTGTTAAAATCGACATAGAGTTCATCATCAGGATCGAGTAACCTGCTGCCAGAGTTTTGGCGAGCAATGAGTCGCCAATAAATTCATCACCCATTTTCTATGCAGTCGTTTGTCAAGTCCATGCTTTAGGGGCATGGAAGCCAGTGACAAACATGGCATCATGTAGATAATCTATTCTTTCTGTGACCAGTTCATGGCACTGTGACAAGAATGCAAGGCACGATGAGGGAGTGGGTGAAGCGTCGGCGTTTCACCTCTACATGCGATCAGGGTTCGAATCCAACGTCTGACGTGTAAAATCGAAATAGATATCATCATCACGGATCAGTTACTGCCAGCCATTTGGCGGCGATGGTCGCAATAAATTACGTCCATTTTACGAGGTCATTTATCAAGTCCATTGCTCCACTAGTGACAAGTGATATCATTTATCGTATTGTATTGTAAAAAGATTTATAAAGCGCCTCTCACAGTGCACATCAATAATATTAAAGGCGCTCCCAGTGCCTTATATTTATATTATCTATCCACCGTAGTTTTGGTCTGCCTTTGCTTCTTTTTCCGTCATAGATATAGAATTGTCGAGCTGTGTGAGCCTCGCAATTGTTCTCGTCATAATGATTTTAGCGACATGCAGTTGGTGTCGCTTTAGAATTTGCGTCTGATTCCGATCTATTTATTATTAAATGTGATGGTGAGCTCTGGCGCCCCTGGCGAATGATATGAGAACAACAAAAGGTTGCGTATTCGTTTGGTTTCTTATTACGCGCCACTAATATAATGACCAATGAATTTGAGTAATTGTGAGTGAAGGACTTGCTCAATGTTCCTATATAGAGAGTAACCGTCTCAGAGGAGGTTCGAACCCGTATTCTCCGCGTTACAAGGCGATCGCTCCAATCGGCTGTCATGTCCCACAAAAGACGGCAAGCATGCTCGAGAGAAATTCTAAAATTCGGAAAGTCTCTTTCAATTGCTTTCATAACGAGGAGCGACAGAGGAATTTCTCCAGAGTTTTTCTGAACTAGCTTTCATATACTCCGCGCTTCAGCCTTCAGAGTGTAGTTTTAATTGTGTGTGCGACTGTGCGTTTATAAGCGCCTCTGCTTGTGAGGATTGTAATGAAACATTTATAAATCAGCACTCAGCGATTCACAGGTGCCCCCCGACCCAAGTCAGAGCTATCGCTAACAAATAAAAGGGACGTAGGCATTTCCGAAAAAAGGGAAGCGAAATGATGAGGAGCTCAAGTGACAGTTTCTGCGGTAGATGGATCCAACTAGAGGGGCCGACATAAGCAAAATGTCTATGCATTGAGCAGTGTATACAGCCCCGCGTATTATAATACTGCAGGGAGCATGCAGTGGTCTTCTGGCGTACGAGCTATATAGAGTGTATAGCGACCAGGGAGTGAAGAGACCGAGGTACAGAAGGTATTAAGGTATGAAGTTGCGCTAAGAGTTGTATGAGATGACGTATAGTCAATGGCTCCTAATTACAATCGACTACAATACTATAAAGTAATAATCTTCGTTTATTGCAATTCAAACTCACACACCGCAGTACGATGACAATTCATAGTATGAACGGATGATCACGAGTTATTACAGAAGTCGAATTTAACTGTTTGTCAGCCATGCAAGGCGCCCATGGCGTCCTACTACTCATTTTTACCAACGCCATCTGGCGAATGAAAGGCTGAGTGGACTCTTTAGGTGGCTAGCGGGAATGTCTACGTACTCAGGGACCCATGCATTCTCGTCGATGGTGACTTTTTCAGAGACTTTAATCTCGGGCTGGCACGGTCCGTACACGGGGTCCTTAAAATGCGTGGTATACCCATTCCAATGGGCACCAATGGGGAAGCATCTCCCCCTATAAACCGACTAGAAACGAGCCGTTTCGAAGCCATGGCTTACAGTCGCTGTAGAAAATGAGTACATTTTACGACCGCTTAGTCTTAAGATACAGCGATAATTATACAGAAGCGGAATAAAACTGTCCATCGTGATACTAATTAAGTAATTAACATTGTAGCGTCCTCTATTCTTAAGCCAGGACCGTGGTCGTCTTTCCTAAAGGCTTATCCGCCTCGATTAGACTTAAGCAAGTGTAGCTCACCATAAATCTGTCATCAGAAACCTCTTCATCTTTCTTACACGGACGAATTTGTTTGTTTTCTGTATTGAATTGCTGTGTACGTTGAAACCGAGCGAATTGTTTCCACCGTGATGTCTATACATTGTAGTCGGATGCATAGAGCTAAGTACCATTGACTACACGTCATCTCGCATACAATCTCCTATCTGCATATGTGTATAGATGGGATGAAAAATACGTTTTCACATGAAAGTCATACTATAATGCCAAGTATTATATATATTTATATATATATATATATATATATATATATATATACATATTATGTGCAATACTAAATATATTATATAAATAGCATCTCATATATATAATATATATACAGATGAGGTGGAAAAAGAGATATATTTGCATTTTGCATGCCACAACATTGTGCACTATATATGATTATATGCATATCTATTTATGTATAGATCTGTATATATGTATATACATATATATATATATATCGCTGTATTCGTTATGTAAATATTGCATTAGTGTTTATGCTTTTAAAGTCTAATGACTTCTGGCCTCCATTGTCCTTCACGTCATCTCTTCACGTGTCTTCCTTTCTTCCCACCCTCCCTCTTCCCTCTCTTCTTTTCCCTCTTTGTCTCTACCAGTTCTGCTCCCTCTTCGTGATGCCATTCTCGACCTCTTCCCGACCCGCTTTATTCTTCTTCCTCGTTCTTTGTTCCACGCTCTTGTTACTCGATCTTCCTCGTTTTTCTCGCGTCTTTCCGGAATAATAATAAGCACTTCGTCATTTTTCATATTTTCCCACTGAATAGGCGCCTTGCGATTGACGTCCAAAATTATTATGATTAATGATGATTAGAAATCATCATCATCATCATCATCATAATCAGCTCCTTCTTGCCTTACTCCACGTCTGCTTACCTCTGTTCTTTTGTCCGTCTGTATGTCTGTGTGTGTGTCTGTCCGTCCGTCTGTCTGTCTAAATTATTTTATTTGTCAGTCTATCTGTTTGTCTGTCTGCCTCTCTGTCTGTCTGTCTCTGTATTATTTTATTTCCATAAGCTTATACGTCTGACACTCTGTAGGCATGTTTGTCTGTCTGTCTCTGTGTCTATCATTCGTCTGTTTCAATTATTCGTATGTTTCCATGTCTATACTGTGTTGGCATGTGTCTCCGTCACTTTGTCTGTCTGTCTGTCTGTCTGTCTGTCCGTGTATTATTATATGTTGCCATGTACGTCACCTTGTAGGCATGTCTGTCTGCGTGTCTGTTTGTCCCTGTCTGTCTGTCTGTCCTTCTGCCCGTCTGTCTGTCTCAATTATTCTATGTTTCCATATATGTCTGTAGGCATGTATGTATACGTCATCTTACCTGCTGCCTGTCTGTTTAACTGTCTGCGTGCTATAGTGATATCTGTCCGTCCGCCCGTCCCGTTGTCAGTGTTTCTCCGTCTGCCTGTCTCTGTCCTGTTCTCGTTATCGCATTCATTCTCTGTCGCTGTCCTCAAAGATAGCCCCATAGATAGTTCCTCCCCACCCGATCCCACCCCATAACCCACTGCACCCTCCCTAAGTCCCTGTATACATGGGCTGCCGTGCGCTGTTCACGTGCGCTGCCCATTGACATCGTTTGGTACACTTGATTAAGAAAAGACGCCTAATGATCCACGCCAGCAAATGCCTCAAGCAGGGAACCAGTCTACGACGACTCGACGCCCTCTTACGACCGCCGTATATAAATAAGTTCGCCATTGTTGCGACGACTTCATTTGCATTTCAAGATGGCGCCGGGGGCTTTCGACTCGTCCTCCATTGTTCCATGACATGTTTATACCCGGGGAACTTCTCCCCACCCCCACAAACCCTTTGGGCCGATCGGGCACAGTCGTGTGCCTTCGGAGAGGGCAGGGTCCTTCCGCCCCAAGGGGAAAGGTAGTGAATGGGGCTTATTTAATTAAGCCATAGTTGGGACCGCGTGGAGTCAGACTATGAATGGGTTCGATCCTTATACTGAGCCCTTTTATTCTACAGCCATTGATTCTGTTTCTTATTGATTGCTTAGTGATATTTTGTGGGTGATAGCAGTGATGGAGAAATACGTTTGAAGGAATTGAATAAGAAACGAGAAGTTAGACAAGTCAAACTCATTCAAAATACTAGTTTAAATACTTCTCCAAAGTATTCGACCTATGGAACATTAGAGCAGAAATTCTTCAGTGCAAGAGTTGTGAAGTTGATCTGGATCCGTCCAGAGCAGAAATATAACATATCGTATAATATAATAATAATAATAATCTTTTCTTTATTAAGCGCCTGACAAACGCACTGCGTTGTACATTTGAAGGTAGGCGACTACATGTTATGCAATTTAAATCATTTAACTACTAACAGAACAGACAGCCTGCAATACAACGGCGCTAATAGCAGCCTACAAAGCATATCCGCCCTAACGGGACTCGAACTCAGTACCTCTCGCTCTCTACGCCAGATCTGATGTTATCCAATGCGTTATCGGGCCCCATGTTTATGTTATGTTATGTTATGTTATGTTATGTTATGTTATGTTATGTTATGTTATGTTATGTTATGTTATGTTATGTTATGTTATGTTATGTTATGTTGTTATGATCCTATTATCGGCTGTCAAAGTCGCTGAAGGCGAAGTTACGGATGTCTGTATATATCCGTGAGGATGGCGGTTCGCTTACGGAGCGTTTAATTTTCTGGCTATGGCAAGGTTCGTACACGGGGACATTAGGCTATATGGCGTGGCGCCCATTCAAACTGGCAGCGGTGGTGAAGGATCTCACCCAATCAATTCATTGAAAAATGAGCGGGATCGAGCCTTACGGTCGCTCTATACGGTCCGCACACAGGACCCTGAAGGGTGTGGCACCAATTTCAACCAGTGTTGTGCACGAGACCAAAATTCCAAGACCGAGACCAAGACCGCGGGGTCCAAGACCAAGACCGAGACCAAGACCGCGTGGTTCAAGACCAAGACCGCGTGGTCCAAGACCAAGACCGAGACCAAGACCGCGTAGTCCGAGACCGAGACCAAGACCACATCATCCAGGACCAAGATCTAAGCCTCAAGACCATAAACGCAATTCTCAGCTGTAGTGTTACATATTCCCATAATTCGATAAGATGCTTATTGTATTTATAGTTATGGTTTTCGTCCCCAAGTCTTCGAGGTCTCATGAAGAGCACACTTTATTGTATTGTATTGTATTTGAACACTTGTTATAGCGCCCCAACCAGATTTCCCATTCAGAGGCGCTCCCGAATACTGCGTGAACGCTGAATCGGAGTTTCACGCCGAAGCGCATGAGCAATTGCGAGTGAAGGACTTGCCCAGCGTCCCTACGCGGCGACTTTGAGGTGGATCCGAACCCACAACCTCCAGCTGCAAGGCACCGAACATACCCCTACAACACCGCGCCCCAGTTGTATTGTGATGTGTTGTATTGTGTGTTGTATTGTACTCCACGTTTATAATGCGACCGAGCCACCCACAGTAAAGATCCGAGAAATTAATCTCTGATAATCCGACCCGACCGGGAAGCGAACCCGGGGCGCCGGCGCGGCGAGCGGGCACCAACCCACTCGGCCACTCAGGATCCTTAGCTAAAGACACTCTCAGTAGGTGCAGGTGTTGCGGAATACAAAAACTTTGCCAGTAGAGAAAAATTCCCCACCAAATACCTGATCTGCATCGAGCTACTGATTTTGCCTCGAGAAACTGCATCAATGTAAGCTTAACTATAGTCACTAAAGCACCAGAGGTCATGGTTAACTGTGCCTCAACGTTTTCTTGTCGCTTCTGATAAGAAGCGAACAACGCGATCCTCTCTCGCTTTGTCCTATATAGGCGGATCGTCGCATGAATTCGAAGCTATCTCAGAAATCCCTGAATAACCGAAAATATCGACAACATTTAACAAATAATCCACTCTTGTTCCCCACCAAAGACCAAGACCAAAGGCGAATGCCCAAGACCAAGACCGCACCTTTAAAGACCGAGACCGAGACCAAGACCGGCACATTCGAGACCGAGACCAAGACCAAGACCGCATTTTTCGGTCTCGAGACGGTCTCGAGACCACATCACTGATTTCAACGGGCAGTGGTGGTAAAGGATTTCGCTCGCAGGGTTGAGGCAGGCTGCGATGCGGTTGCTGTAACAACAAGGTTTGCACGACGTTAGTTGGCGATTCAACGAAGCTGATGAATATAGCGACTATTTCAGGTATTAAAAAAGGTGTCTAAAGATAAGATCGTTTTATTCAGTATTTATATGTTATCTTACGACTTTTACAGCGTCGTTTTCATTCAAACGGGCAGCGGTGATGAAGGTTCTTACCCCAGGGTTAAAGGTTGCTATGAGGGGGTCTGCGGGTATACCCGTACCCGCGGGTTTACCCGTACCCGACCCGTACCCGCGGGTCGGTCACGGGTCGGGTAGACATTTTACGGGTCGGGTCGGGTACGGGTAGGAGCATTACGGGTACGGGTATACCCGGTTTTACCCGTACCGAACTAAAGTTTTGACGTTACATGTAATTGAGTCTTGCACCTTCAAAGACTTATCACAATGGCGGTATCCAGTCTAAGTACCATATTCTTGGTTTGACCTATGTCCGTGCGCCTTCGTGAGCTTTACATTCAATTATAGATGCTCATTGCTCAATTTAAAGTTACAAAATGGCTTGTTTCAATTAACACAATCCAATCGTAGTGTTTTACATATCATCTCATCTCATCCGAGTTTCAGGCCCGACAATCGGGGTCAGAGGTCGCTGACGCCGACCCTGGCAGTTCAGCAGCCGTATTTTCGTTAAAACAGGTTGATGCAGTTAAAGTAGTTGAGGCTAGGAATAGTTGAAACACCAAGTCTGTCACCCCTTTCGCTCTGAGAAATAAACTACTCAAATAGCGGTATTTTGTTCCAAACTTCCGTGTTATGGCTGGCTGAATAAAAGTTAATTGTATATTTTATTATTATTTTTTAATCGCCATAGGTAAGTGTAATCCTTCAGGCTCTAAGAAACTATCAGAAATATTTTGTCGTTCTGGAGTTAAAGGTCATCTTCACCGGTCAAATGTGTAAAGGTGCAACGAAAAGCTGAATCGTTTGCAAATTGAAAGACGCTGAAAGAGGCGTGCTGTCTCCTGTCGGTCCCCCGAAACAAGTTATTATTAATATTATTCTTATTATTATTATTCTTATTATTTTTATTATTATTACTATTACTATTACTATTACTGTGATCATCACCATGATCGTCAGACTATTATTATTACTACCACATGCTTTGTAAGACCATTGGACTGGTAGGGACTGGAATTATGGGAAGTCCTATTAATTACGTGGCGGGTACAGTACGGGTACGGGTATACCCGCGGGTACGGGTCGGGTTGGGTAGTAATTTCGAGTACGGGTCGGGTACGGGTACGGGTAGCAGTCCTGTGTTGCGGGTACGGGTCGGGTAGCAAAAATGCTCTACCCGCAGACCTCTAGTTGCTATGCATGCGGTCGCTGTAGAAAATCTGTACAATTACATTTGTACTTGTAGCGCATTGTGAGCCCTATATTACTTTAATCAAAGGAAGAGAGTTCCGACTTCTGACAACCTAAGTTTATCAATTGGATTGGATCCACAGTTTAACGGCAGCTTATGACAACACAGGCCGTTTCCGCCGACAAAGATTATTTTTGGCATATTAACTTTAATACTCTAACAACTCTGATGACTGTGTGGTTTTAAGTTGGCAATCCAACACAGCTGATGAATATATTGCGACTGTTGTAGGTATTTTAAAGGTGTTTAAAGAAAACATAGCCTTAATCAATGTTAGTATTTTATCTTGCGTCATCGTCATCATCATCATCATCAAAATCATCATCATCATGAAAATCATCATCATCATCAATATCATTATCAAGATGAGCTTCATTGCAATGTTATTCTCGGAATTTTTATTTATTATAAATATCCGTTTAGTTTAAACATTCTTATAACTTTAACACGGGGGAAACTACTCAAGTGCTGTCACCTACAGAAAATCCTAGACTACCTTCAGCTACCACCTCAGAGTTACCCACCCCTTTTCAGAGCAACCACACTCATCGGTGAGTGTTTTCACCCCGTGGCAATCTCAACTTCTAAATGGCCGGCTTCCGCACGCGCTCGCGCAGTTACCAACACCGGATGTGAGAGAGTCAGCAGACGGCACGCTTTGTTGCACCGCCCCTGGACATTGGTAGGTAAGATCCGGAGACCAATAATTCAAAACAACAAACGCCCGAGTCTTAGAAACGCGCCCGATTTCACACGGCGCAAATCGCTGGCGGCGATTGGCTGTCGATTACGTCATCGTATGGAACGCCGAACGTCTCCCAACTCGGAGCAGGTCGCTATCTTGATTAGGTAACCTACGAGCTATTCACAACAGAAAAGACATATTTCTATATATACGCATGCTGGTGGGGGTTTGTTGTTGTTCAGCCAAGGGGTAGGGTAACTCTGTAGTGGTAGCTTAAGTATTATTATGTGTGTTTATAAATGAACAATAGTTCGTGAGTAATCCGTGTTCTCAGCGGACGTCTTAATGATAGTCATCGCACAGGAAACTCGGTCATGGCTAACCGCGCAGTACGTTGCGCAACGTACGTTACTGCCTTACAATCCTCAACACAAACAAGACCTCGCCTGCCATACAAGGGTCGTGTCTCTTACCCTCCTACTACCCTAGACCCGGGGTGTGTTATTAAAGGTCGTTCGCGACTATAGTGTCATCTGGCGGTGACGTTTCTAACCTGCTGTTGTTAGCGATTGTTAGGAACGCGGGTGTGTCGACCAAAGGCGGTGGGGTGACCCTGTGTAACGTATCATTACTGTGTCAACAGAACCAGGGCCGATAGAAACAATGACCCCATTGATGAGAACGGGGTCCGTTGTGAACCAACTTTCGTTATTCTTGGTCCCTTACCCCTTATGTAGGGTGCACGATGACAAAAGTGGAAGGACGTAGAGAAACAGAACAACACGCGAAAGAAAAAATACATGTAGACGACCATTTAGAGACAGTTGGAAGCATGGGAAGAGACACAGCTATAGACAGGCAAGCAGAGGCATGTTTAAGTTAGTAAGTAGATAAGTAGGCAGATTGGTAGTTAGTTCATGAGTTAGGACTGTTAGATAATTTGGTATATATGTGGTTAATTGGTTAGTTACTTAGTTTAGTTAGTTAGTTAGTTAGTTAGTTAGTTAGTTAGTTAGTTAGTTAGTTAAGTTAGGTTACGTATAGTTCGAGTTAGGTAAGTAGGTAGATACTAGATATGTAAGTGGATGTATTCTAGGGGGTTGAGTAATAGATAAATTATATTGCACCAAACGTGCTAGAAAACTTACTTACTTGTCTGTATACCGGCAAGTACCGGTATTATCAATCATGTTACTGTGATAGACAACTACTGTAACAGTGGAGTCTAACTATCTTCTGGTTCTCTAAATTCTAGAACTGAAAGTTGTACTCTTTATGTGAATGAGATCTTAATATATACTAAATCAAATTTCAGAGAAGTCTTCATCTGAGCTGAATTAGCCTACTTACAAGCAATCCTTGCAATTTATGACAGTGGACGAAAACTGACTTCGTAATAAAAATGTAATTTTTGGAAAACAACTATTTATTTAGCAATTCAGTAGGCCTAATCGGGCATTTTAGTGATTTTCTGCAACTGATAAATGGCCAAACTCACCTTTGGGGAATATAACCAAGATAATCATTACATCACTAAAATCATTTTAAAAACCATTTTTCATCCTATTAATTTTTACCATTTCGATCGAAATTTGAAGAATCCGGATTTTTTACCGAACAAATATTTTACGGGGAAATTTACATCAATAAATGGCTGGATGGTTGGAGTAAATGAGGGAGGGAAGAATAAATGATTGAACGAATGAATGAATGAATGAATGAATGAATGAATGAATGAATGAATGAATGAATGAATGAATGAATGAATGAATGAATGAATGAATGAATGAATGAATGAATGAATGAATGAATGAATGAATGAATGAATGAAAATGAAACGTCGCTTGATGCGGGTGAATATTTTCTCTTGTACAAGGGGTTCGTCGTGTGGTCACTACCGTCACTGGTCAGTTCATCATTTGGCAAAATCAATCGGACCGAGTCCGTTTACCCTGCATGGCTGGTCAGCTGCCTGCCCTCTGCTAACACGCATTAGTTCATTTCCACCCTGGTCCGCACACCCTTTTCGTTGCCCTACTTGACATTTTAATGCCGCTCGGGCGATTTCCAAAGGGCCGCCACCCCCGCCGCGTTTAATAACAGACTGTCGGGTAGTTCATCACGGCGCCCGTCGATGCGCCCTTTTGGACCAGCAGTACCTCTATCGACCCACTAGGGGGTATGTCGGCCGGTCCCCTGCTAGGGCGGCAAACGGTCAGTGCGGCGGCAGCCCAGCCGGAACCATCTGCTAGCTGGGCAATTACGGTCACAGAGGGACGCCCCATTGGGGACTACAGGCGACGCGCAGGCAGCAGGGAGAATGGGGGAAGACATATAAGTCTATCGGCAGACAGACAGACAGACAGACAGACAGACAGACAGACAGACAGACAGACAGACAGACAGAAAGAGCAGACAGACAGACAGACAGACAGGCATGCAAGCAGACAGACAGTCAGAAAGACAGACAGATGCAGCTGAACGTAAAGAAATGTAATTGTAATTGTAATAACCGCAGCTTATGCGTAACTATAACTTAAGTAGTGAAATTCTTCGTGAACGTTTTACAATGTCAACTGTCGAATAAGTACTAAGAGGTAGACAGACAGACACAGACAGACAGAGACACAGACACAGACGGAAGGACGGACGGACAGACACTGACTGTCAGTAAATAAATCAGTAAGTAAATAAGTTATCTTTGTCAGTTCGGGACAAACGCCCATGTTTTACAACAGCAATGAGTACAAATGGTGAATAGATAGGAGGATATCCTGTCAGTAAAACCAATGTTTATTATGTAATTACAAGAGGTCAAAAATCTAACTTTACATACAGTTCTATTATACCTCTGTAGCTAATCACATAAAACTCTATTTAGGTCGTATAGGTTGGCAAGAAAATTAATGGCACTGATATTGAAACAGTCGCGAGAACAAGTAAATTACAAAAATGTAAATACATTCTTTATTGTTACACCAATTGTACACCCGCACTTTGATGTATACATATATGTATCCGTGATGTAATAAAAATTCTTATATCTATGTAGTGAGCGAGTGATTAAGGGTTATTTTAGAGTTTTTTAAAGGAGAGAAATGAGTATATTATGGTGAGTTATTAAGGTCGACGTCAACTTCCATGGCAATCTTATTAAGATGTCGTAACACGCTGCAGGAAACTGTAGTATATTGAAATAAGTTGCGTACTTTGTCAGCATATTTTTAATCAACGGAAATTGATTGATTGGAGGATTCTTAGGCTAGACTATGTGCCACAATTTTTCTGCTATGGAACCAGACGCTTATAACCTACAGAGCGGCCTGTTCCATTAATATCCATTCGCAACTGAAACTATAGTATTTTAGTTATATCGAAGCTGCAATGCTAGTAGCAGTTCCATTAGATTAAGATCACCGGAGATGCTCCAGTTGTTCATTCATGCACTTTGGAGATTTATATAGCGCCTCTTAAAAAAATCTACTCAGGAGGGCTCCCAGCCCAGCCACGGCTACAGAGAAAAGACTTGAATGATTTATAAAACCCAGTTAGATTGGTCAGACCAAACGCAGCTCCGATGGTAGGTCATTCCAGACGGAGGGACCTGCAACCGAGAAAGCTCGGCGCTGCCTATAGATGTTGTTTCAGCAACAGTTCCATGTTTTCGTAGGTTTTCTTAGCATGTACTGCCAGTAGCCAATAGGTATTGAAAGGTGGTCATTGCCATTGTGCAGCAAGACAGCTTTCAGGTTGAACAGTGATGAATCTATAAAAAGACGTTATGTTGAGGGTCACGTTCTCAACTCAGATGTTCCCATTGTTGATAAGATCTGTTGTTGATAAGATCTGTTGCTGATAAGATCTGTTGTTGATAAGATCTGTTGCTGATAAGATCTGTTGTTGATAAGATCTGTTGTCGATAAGATCTGTTGCTGATAAGATCTGTTGTTGATAAGATCTATTGTTGATAAGATCTGCTGTTGATAAGATCTGTTGTTGATAAGATTCCTTGTTGATAAGATCTGTTGTTGATACGATTCCTTGTTGATAAGATTCCTTGTTGATAAGATCTGTTGTTGATAAGATTCCTTGTTGATAAGATCTGTTGTTGATACGATTCCTTGTTGATAAGATTCCTTGTTGATAAGATCTCGCATAATAATACCGATTGATTTTCTTTTCAGGTGAAAATCTGGTTTCAAAATCGACGCAGCAAGGTGAAGAAGATGATGAAACAGGAGCCGTCGTTGAGCTCCGAGCGACCACCGGGCGAAAATGATGACGACCACAACGACAACGACGACGATGATGACGACGACGACGACGATGCCACGGAGAAGGACGACAACTCCCGGACGGCAGAGGGCGCCTCCCACCAGTCTCTGACCAACTGGGAGAGTCTGCCGCCCCTAACGCGCCGGAGTTCGACGCCTACCCTCCAAGGTCACCCGCACACACAGCAGCAACAGCATCTTCACGGTCCGTTGCCTTCCGCCTACCAGGGATCGAACTGTAGTCCCTCTGCCTCGGCGCAGTACCCGTTCGTCCCAGCTGGGCAGATGTCGCCACAGTCGCTGCGACACGCTTCCTCGTCGTCGTCATGGTTACCGGCGGAATCGCATCACCACCAGCAGCAGCAAGCTCAGCAACCGCCACATCCCGCATCAGCTCAGCATCCCGGCTACGGTAACGGGCAATACGGTCCGTCGTATATGTCGAATGCACAGGCGCTCTTTCCCATGTACCCCTGGACCTACAACCCATCGTCTCAACACCCGCTGCTCACGTAGAGAAGCCTCGCTTCTACCACTTCCCGCGTGCACATTCCACCCCATGTCCTTCTTACGCATATGGATGTATCTGAACTTTGACCTATACGGAAAACAATCTGGAACCGTCGGCAAACTGTTCGTTTGATCTCAAGAGGAATAATAATACTAATGACTATTGTCTTCGGAGTGATTGACATTCGCACAGGTGCTCTTCTCTTCAGTTCGTTGGAGGCTGAACTTTGAAAGTGTTGAAAGTGCCTTCAGCTGACGGTTAAACCTCGACACTGGTTCACGTTCTTCACATTCACATCTGTTTACATTTTGCAGTATAATGTTGTTATTGTGCTCACATTACATTATTCACAGTTGTATATCTGTTGTTGTTTCTACTCGTTCTTTACTTTTTCATTTCATCCATCACGTTCTCGTTGTTGGGACACAGTTGCCGATTGGTTAGGGCGCTTGCCTAATTGTAATGCGGAGAGTGCGGGTTCGATTCTCGTGTAAGACGGTTAATGTATAAGGACCTTGGTTAAGTCCTTCACTCATTATTGCTCAGCGCCATCGACTGATGCTTTGTCATTAGATAGCGGCGCTTGAATAAATGCCTATAATTCTTCCTTCGGTTTCTTCCTTCTTCCTTCCTTCCTCATGCCTCCGTTCGTCCTCTTTTTCTTCTATATATGTTCTTCCTTCCTCCTCGTTATTAATCTCCATTCCAAAGAATATCACATGCTACAGAAGGGGTTGTCTCGCCATGAAAGACACTCTGAGTGACGTCCAGTGTATACCCTATTACCTTTCATTCCTGATCCTGTTTGGATTACCCTAAAAGAAGTAGATGTGCACAACTGCGCAACTGCATGCTACCCCAAAAGTGTTCATATTTAACCACACGTCTCAACAAGCTATATAGGCTACAATGCTGTTTGCGAAGAGAAGCCAGAGTGACCCATTATATATGCTCTATATATACAACGTCTATACTATCGTCTACCCTACCGTGCCTTACCTTACCGTATACTTGGCCTTGATACTTAGTCCCAGTATACGCTAATTGCGTGTACATGCATCATATACGATATGCTATAGCTCATCAGGCCATGCATGAGGCCAAGTGGTAGAGTGTTGCTGTTGTGAGTGTATAGCAATAACTACTGTATACATGCAATGTATTGACGCATGAGATCTATTGGCTCTCTTCAGTTTTACTGTATGTTAGGAAACAGAGATAGAAAAAAGTAACAAAGACAGGAGATAACTCAGATACATACAAAAAACATATACGAAGTTGATAGAGACGTATAGTACAGATAGAGACAATTGCATAGTTTTCGAAACAGAGATTGAGATACAGAGACATATATTGACAGAGAGATAATTATAGCTACAGACAGACAGACAGACAGTGAGACAGGCAGGCAGACACACGGCTAGACAGAGAGAGGTAAGTTATACGCAGAAACAGAAAGATGTTTTCAGTTGTGTGGGAGGTTGAATTGTCAATCTTCGAATGACAAGATGGCGCCCACACTTCCGTTTCGTTCATAAGTCTGAAAAGAAACAGCCGTGGCAATATGGCCGCCAAAAAGCATCGACCAGACTCAATGGCTGCTTATTGCTTTTATTCTCCACGATCCGCATTTAATACATAATTATCGGTCTTCATACATGTAACGGAAGTATGATGCATTCTCCTGCTCTCTGACCTTGCATTTAGTTTGGTCTTTGGGTATTGCAATACGAATTATGTATACACATAATCATCATCATCAGTTCCTGACGCCAACCATTTTGCGGTGATGGGTACGAATAAATGGTCTTCACTGTCCTCGGTCATTTGTTAAGTCCATTGCTCCTCTTGCTGTTAGTTCAAGTGGTGTTATGTCCTCATTTATATTATCTCTCCAGCGTAGTCTTGGTCTGCCTTTGTTTTCTTTTTCCTTCGGATCTAGCATGTAGTGCATTGTGTGGAATTCGGTCAACTGGTATTCTCTCTCCATGTCCAAACCAACCGAGTCTTCGTTGAACGACTTTGTCTAGCAGAGTTGTTTGAATACGTAATGATTGCCTAATGTCGTCGTTTCTTATTTCTGTAGTCTTGTCATCCCTATGATCTTCCGCAGCCAACTCTTTTCTGCTGCACATGTACTGGCAAAAAAGGTTTTTGAACCAAGTTTATAGCTGCACACAAAGATTTACGTCATCAATTAATTTGCTCAAAATGTCACGTGAGATGTGAGTGCATGACGTGGAATAAGAAAAGATGCTTATTGTGTTACGTAAGATAACGGACGATATTTTTAAATATGTGACGTAAGTCGAATAATAAAATATGTGACGTATGATAATTATTCCTCTGGCAAGGTTACACGATGTGCGTCACTATAATACTCATTACAGAAAGTTGAGTGTTCGCGCGATTGATGCAATTTTGATGTTTTTGATGTATTTTGAACACCGCATGAAAATAAAGTTTAAAGGATTTTGTAAATACATTTTTACAACATATATTATATAGTGTTGTGTGCTTGGGTTGTTGTGTAAAGAATGCGCCGTCATGAACCTGTAGGCTGTATATAATTATTTAGATATTCTGTCAGGCTTTTCAATTGTCTGTCTGTTAGTCTCTTCTCGTACTTCGGGTTGTGAGTTTCTTTGTCACCCTATTTATGTCTTTATCTCCTGTCGAGAGTCGATTTTTTGCATGTGATCATCCCGCATGGAGCTTCACCTCCCAGTCCCCTCCGAAGCGGCTTCCCGCTGCCCTCCTCCTCCTACTTCTCGTACTCTTCGTCCTTTTCTTCTTCTTCCTCTAACTCAGTAACTCCTACTCCTTGTAGTTCTCATCCTCCTTTTTCTTCTTCCTCCTCCTCCTTATTTTCCTCCTTTTCTTCTTCTTGCTCTTCCTCCTAATCCTTGCAGTTCTCCTCCTCTTTTCTTCCTTCTCTCTTTCTCCTTTTCTTCCTCTTCTTTCTCCTTTTCTTCCTGCTCCTTCTCTTCCTTCTTTTCTACTTCTTCCTCTTTCTCCTACTCCTTCTAGTTCTCCTCCTTCTCTTCCTTTCTTTCTTCTTCTTCTTCTTCCTCCTACTCCTAGTTCTCCTCCTTTTACTTCCTCCTTCCGCCTTCCTCCTTTTTCTTTTCTTCCTGCTCCTTCTCTTCCTCCTTCTCTTCTTCTTTATCTTCCTCCTACTCCTTCTATAGTTCTCCTCCTCTTCCTCCTTCTTCTTCTTCCTCCTCCATCTCCTCCGCCTCCTCCTCTTCCTCCTTTTCTTCCTTTTCTCTGCTTCCTCCTACTCCTCTTCGTTCTCCATGTCTCACGCGATCCTCTCATTCATCGTCGGTGACATGTCTGCATCGGGGTTGACGCTGATGGTCAATCTGGCAGAGACAAAACGCTTGCAGCACGACAGAGAACGGGGTTCGAATCCGGTCGCCCGCAGTTCTCGACATCTGAACAGAGACCTAGGGTGGGAGGGAGAAATGCCGAGGGGGTGGAAGGGGTGCCAGCGGATCCGTCAAAGAGGGATTGAAGCACCCGGGGGTTCATTGTTCCCGCAACAAAGGAGAACCCATCACCCCTTGTGCTGGACGAATCGAAAATAGACGTCAAAGCCGGGCACTAAATTGAATTATCGCCGGGGTGCGGGTGGGCGGCGTGTAGTTGGACGAGGGTGGAGAGGTGGGCGTCGGAAGTCGTGATACCTGAGAAGGCTACCTGGATCAGGGCAGACAGGTATGTGGTCTTTGAACGGGTGAAATCCGATAGCGACGTTAGACGGAGCCGGAAACAGAGAATCAGACGAAGGTAGATTGGGACATACGGACGGAAACATACAGACAGATGCAGACTGAGAGAGAGACGTATAGACAGAGAGACAGACAGAGACAGAGACAGACGCTGAAGGACACAAACAAACACACAAACAGACACACAGAAAATACACGCACACAAACAGATAACTACACAAACAGAAGCATACACAGACGAAAACATACGCAGAGACTCACAGACAGATATGTACACGGACTGCAGACACGCACATACAGACACATACATGGACATTCGACAAATATAATGGAAGCATGCGCGGTTTCGCGCTCCTGTGTTGGCGCCAACGATGATGAAACCAGTTTGAAAGTAAAAGCAATTGAAAAATCAGCTGCGGGTTTCATGACCCGAGAAGGCGAGAATCCCTCAATGCTCTGCCCTTACATGCAGCGCACACATACGCATACAATACATAGATTATAGATACATACAAATAAACAAACAAAACTACATACTGTACATATACATACTGTACATACTACATATACATACTGTACATGAATAATATACATGCATGGGGGATTGCATGCATATAATACATAAAAACTACGGCCGTGGAAGTTAACGATTAATTAATCGATTAATCGTTTATTAATTTAAACGATTAAATTTATTTGTAGCGATTAATCGCCACTTCAGTTCCGTTTGAGAGGCTTCTTTAGCTCAGTCGGTTATACTGTCAAGAAAACACGTTGCTCACTGGAACCTATACAGCATTGTTGATATGCTGGATTGAGTACGTAATAATTGGTTGAATGAAGACATTTGAACTGAAAAACTTAAAGAAGGCTAATAATATTTACAAATAACTACTAAGTAACTACTAACTGCAAAAAATATTAATAATACTATTTAAAGATAAACAATAAATTAAGTCTATTTTGATTTGTCATTACTTTTTGGGGAATACATTTAATCACAATTAACAAGTAATTAATCGTTATATACTTATTTAATAGTCAACTATTAAAAAAATTAATCGTTAACAGCCCTAATAAAAACATACATGCAGGTACAACTGCATACGTAGGTATAAGTGATAGGGCTGTAGGCTATGTATGTGTCTGGGTTCACTGGTAAATGGCCTTTCAAAATCTCACAATGGGACTTAACAAAGACAATCTGACCAATCTATAGAAGGAGCGTCTTAGGATGGCTTGAAGAATGTTTTCTCACGTATACCAATGGAAGAATAGTAGAAGTATTTAATGATAGACTGTTCCTGAAGGATGGCACAATGTACGAAAGAGATACAAAACATGCCTACATACACACATGCATAATTACATATATACATACACACATACATGTGTAAACGCACATACGCACACGTACATGCAATCATGCATGCATTAATACACTATATGCGCAAGGAAACGCTTTAAACATTTTTGTTAAATCCCCGCGGAGCAGCAGGTGATACGACAGTCACTCGATGAAAAAGCCGCCATTTATTTTTGCGGTTCGTGCTATGCAGAACTTCGACAGGAACCAGCACGACACTTCCGGAACCTTAACTACGACTAATTACATTTTTGTCCTGCATGCCTCTCCCCCACCCTCCTCCGGATCATATCTTCATTCGACCTTGTAACGTGTAAGCGGAAACACAGTTCATTGCTTGTGAAATACCCCAGGCACCGACCTATATGTGCGCTGCCATGCGAGACTTCGGTAAGTAAGTACATCATGGCCTTCTTAGGACGCATTGTTTGGGAGGTAAGTCAATAAGCGTCCCAATCAGGGCTGTTAAAGGCTTGGTTTTTTGGTTTTTGGTTTTTTTGGTTTTTAAAAAAAAAAACAAAAAAACAAATTTTGGTTTTTTTTACAAATTTATAAATTATAAATGCCGAAATGGCGACTCTTCAACTCCCTTCGCAATTGTTGTATGGTCTTAATTGTTAACTTCGTTTTATGACATTCTACGGTTCTACTGTTCTAGTTAATTTAATTTATATGCATCTGATTAATTTGAACGGTATTATGCCATTTTTATGAGTTTTATGATCGAAATAGGAAAATCTTTAAAACAAAAAACCAAAAAACCATAAAAAACCCAAAAACCCAAAAAAACAACTTTTCATTTTGAAAAAAGTTTGGTTTTTTGCACCTCTGGTCCCAATATGAGGTGAGTAATTTGGTAACTTGTTAATTTCAAAATCTCAGAGAAATTTCAAATAATGAAATCATCAAATAATCGTTTATTCAAAAAGCTAGCTGACAAATGACATGCAATTCAGCGCTCGTGAATAAGCTGTTGCCCTGCGCTTGGTTTTCGAGTGGCGTTTTACAAGTTTCGAGTTTACGATTACGATTACAATTACGTCTTTGGACCTCTGTGCTGCCAGGTGAAAAGATTGCTCAATGGATAGGGTGATGGCTCTGAGATCTGGGGTCGAATCCTATGTCGGTATCGGCTTCATCGTCATATTCATCAGCATCCATATGCATATTAATATTTTGTATTATCGTTAATTTTCATATCCATATTAACAATCATATCCTTATTAATATTCATATCCATAATGATATTCATATTAATATTCATATCCATACTAATATTAATGTCCATATTGATATTCATATCGATGTTAATAATACTTGCAACTTCTATAGTCCGTAACTCAAACAGTTGGACGACTTATAGAAGGGAGCTCAGCTCCATTTCTTAAACCATCGATAGTGGACGAATAGCATTGTCCTGGACCAGGGTATATGGTTACTATAAAGGGCCCAAAGGTCCGTGACCGGGACCAGTGCATCAGAGGACTATGAAGTTCCACTGCTGGACGATAGAGGCGCTCACGCAGATGCCAGCTAACCAAGTGCAAGAGGACGCAACTGCGGCAACTTGGAGTCCACGCAGCTTGCACGAAATCGCAGTCGTTAGAGAGACAGAGATAGTTAGACGATTCATTCAACTGGATAATAAACAATAGATAGATACATACGCAGACAAAGAATTTGTGGCGCTATTGTCCTCATCGAGAAAGTTTGGCGACTGTTTCTTTTCTGTCGCGGGACTCAGTGCGTGGAATAGTCTTCTCTACCATGTGCAGAATTATGCATTATCTGTGGATGCATCAAATAACAGATCAAGACCTGTCTTTTTAAAGGATCATAATTATGACTGTCATTGATTTTTTTAAACTCGTGTACAGCGACCTTTTCTATACGGCCTCGGCTAATCCAGTGTGATTCTCGTTAACGATAACGATAACGAAAATGTTCGTTAACGAAAATAAAATGATTTCGTTAACGATAACTATAACTATAACTAAGAAATATCATTAACTATAACTATAACTATAACGAAAATAACAATAACGAAAATTCATCTTTATTTTCGTTAATACAAAAAATAAAAATAGGAAGTGCATTATGGATGATTCGACATAAATGAGAACGAAAAAATGCAATATTTTTGTTATGCAATTTGTCAGTTACTTTGGAAACTCGTGTATTCATAAAGCTCAGAAGCTGAATGCACCCATGCTTCAAAGGCTTTCAAAGCTCTGAGCAAATTGTGAAACATCATGTTAATTCGCACAATTTTACTTATAGCCTTAATTATTGTAACTAAGTTGTAACTAAAGTTAACTAAAATAAAAATCCATTAACTATAACTATAATTATAACTAAAAATTAATACTAACTATAACTATAACTATAACTAAAATAAAAACCATTAACTATAACTGTAACTATAACTAAAATAAAATCTGTAAGGAGAATCACACTGGGCTAATCTACAGCGCTATATAAGTCGTCTTACTGTTGTTGTTGTTGTTGTTGTTGTTACTGTTATTACTAGTATTATTCATTTCATCATCATCATCAGCAGCAGCAGCATCGTCATGGTCATACATACAACTTGGTCTTGCACCAGCCTACCTATATAGACCTCTGTCAGCCGGTATCGGGGCTCGGGGTATACTCGCGCCCTTCGCTCTGCTAAGAGGGGGTTCTGGTGGTCCCGTTTGCCTGCACAGCAGCTATGCAGAACCGCGCATTTTCTTCTGGTATAGGCCATATATACGGTTTGGAATTGGAATGACCTCCCACAGGAGCTACGTCTGTTCCCTACATGATCATATACTGATACTTTTATGGCCATTTGAAAACTTGCCTTTTTACCGGGCTGGAGTTGGGAGCGCTTCTGAGTGGTTATACCTTGAAGGGCCCTATATACATTTTTGAATGAATGAATGCACACATGCATGTATGCATACATACATGCATGCATACACATACATAAATACACGCATGCATACATGCACATGTGCACGTCATCACCGCCAGTCGAACAGACGCAGACAGACGGACGGATAGAAACCCTGTAAAGCGATCAATCGTTTGTCGGTCTCCGCCATATGTTCACAAAGCACCAACAGAAAAGGTTCTTCTCCGAATAGTAAAAGATTGAAACGTCGTCGTCGTCGGTCCATTGCTAAAGGACTGACTACTAAAGGGCTCTTAGGGTCTCTTTAAGCCACCGCCGCCGCCATTGCATGCCAGCCGACCGCCCCATCCAAACACCCCTCACGCTGGTAACTAGACGGGAACAGAGGCGCACACCGCTACACTGACAGGCCCTACACATCCCCTACGGTGGTTGCAGTCGATGCTCCTTCGTGGGTTGCTTTGGGAGGAGAGGGGGTGCTACGCTGGCCCTGCCTGTCTCGTTCGGTACGGACAGGTACCTATTGAGAGCGTCCGTCAAGCGAGACGTCGTCTTGGACCAGCCTGCTGCCCGAGGGCAAGTCACGCAAGGGCGCTAGTCGAAGGCCCGGCCGCTCGGCCGCTCTCGGTCGCCCCAGATATGCCGCCGCCGCCGCCGATGCCGTCAAAAGCAACTGCTATCCATCCATCTTGCCAGCGCTATAGGACGATATCGTTGGTTCTAACGATCTCTACACAACTCAATCGCCCGCGGATGGGTGAAAGCAGACAAACAGACATACAGGTAAACAGGCGGACAAGAAGACAAGCAGGCACGCATGGAGGCAGATATATACAGAAGGCAGACAGGCAGACAGGCATGCAGGTATGCAAGCAGACATGCAGGCAGGTATGTGCAGGTTTATATGAGTAGACACAAATTGGCAGGTGCATGAAAAACTACATATCGTCGCTGCAGTTTACGTTATCGAGATGAACCATTTAGTTTCCGAACTTCTTTCTTTGTGGCATCATCATGTTTGGGGATATATTGTATTTGGTGACATGTGGTTTCGGACATGGGGCTTCACATACATATAGAAAAATGGGCTCTTACCCCTTCCAGGAATTCAATCCATGAAAATTTTTGACCCACATCGAACCGATTTAATTATGCTTTGCCCCTTTTGTCTTTCCTGTTTCCACCATGCGCAAATTGCTGTGAGGCCCGTGATTTCAGAAGAGCTATTGGTGACATGATGTTGGTTACATAATACATTACATTTGGTGACATTCCGTTTAGGAACATTCAGTTTCGTGACATTACGTTTGGAAATGTCTAGATTATGGCTTCATTCTTTCCAATCATTATCATGCATTCATTAAGCGTCACAATCGCATGACCAATCATCAATCGATGTCGCCGAGTCATTCCGGGTGAAGCACTTGTTCAAGGTCTCTATACAGTCTACACAGTAACTATTATGACTGGCGAAGGCTCGAACCCTTGCTCTCCGCGCTACAAGGCGAGCTCTGCAATCATTAGGTCACCGTGTCCCAGTTTTATAGCGACATTTGTTCCATTGACATTCGATTCGATGATGAGCAGTTTATAAAATGGTTTCATCCGTTGCATTTGACGTTCGTCCGCTATATACGCAGCTCATCATGAAACGTGTCATTGTTCGGCTCTCGATGCCATTGTCCCTCATTGTTCGTTCTACGCTGTTGTTTACGCCCGACCGCCATTTTCAATTTCGGTGCCTGTAATTAGTCGTAATTTTACACCGGTTACACGGAACTTGTGACGGATGTTGTAGCACAGATGGCCTCGTACTTCGTCACACTCGCCCGGACATCGATTACAACACGGCGTTCAACTTGTCTGATTAAAACGTTCGGCGTTGACTCCGCCCATCGCTGCGCTCATTGGTCCTTTATGTCATTAGGTGGGCGGAGTTAGACGATAACTTGATTGCGTGGGCGGAGTATTCGTTTACTGCACATTAAGAACTGAAACTGTTGAGCGATAGAACTATCGTTATCATGTCTAGAATTCAAATATATTGGCGGTTTTAGTGGATGGCGTAGACAGTTTTTTAAGTGGGCGGAGTCTGATTATTTGGGCGGGGCTATTGCACCAAAGTGGGCGGAGATTATTTTCTGGGCAGATGATCATTATTGCGGTTTGAGCGATGTTAACGAATTTTTAATGAAGTCTATAATTAAACTCAAGCTGACCAAGACAAATATGTGTCTTTTATGGGAAGTATATATCCTACTCTTTCCTCAGTTCTACAATATATACAAAACAGTTGATTTTCTATATGTCTAGTTTTATATATTAATTAATATGCACAACGAGCATTGGCTTATTATATTTATTACTATCGCTGTTATAACCGTAACTCAAATGTCACGCTCACCGATCTCAGTTTTGTCTTTTCGTCGATAACTAGTTTGTGTAGAACGATCGTTTCCATGACAACCAGTATGACTTAGCAATTCATTAAATTGCTACGAAGAAATACACGTCAGGTAAATTCCTACATACTCACATACATCCGTACATACATACAAACATGGATACATGCAAGAATGGATTTGCATACAAATGCGTGTGTATAATATGTATGCGATAGTTTTACCCCGAGTTTTGTAAACCCCATTAGATATATTGATTATATTCGTCAGCTAATGGTCGAATATTCGGACAGTCGTATTCGTCAGAGTATCCCTTGCTGCCCCCCCAACGAACCAACTCCCCACCGGCAGACAGACTGGCGGGAGGGTATTCATCTGACCACGCAGGCACCCCCCCCCCCAACCCATCCACGGTCCATCAAGAATGTTTCCAAATAGCCAACGAAACCCCGGGGCTTTTGACTGGCCCTTTTGAATCGCCCTAATCTCGTGGCGCGCCAACAAAGCCCCAAATGGCCGTGATTATGCGCAAGGGTCAATGCGTCCTCCAATTCACCCTCAATATGTGTCCATTACGAGGGCCCAGCGCTGGCGTCTCAGTAAGTGCTGACAGCGGCCTCGCTCGCTTGCTGCATGCCGATTAGCGATAGCATCTTAATAGGTGTCCATCTAGATTCATTTAGAGGTCATTGGGAGATGCATGGGTCGCGAGTGCTAAGTGACCGGGATTCGAACCCAATACCTTCGAAACGACAGATGACAGAGATAAGAGAACGGTGCAAGGTCAAAGGTCTGACGCTGAGGATTCTTGGAGATATGCATGACGCAGGTCAAAGGTGGCGCTTCGGTAATTTCATAGAAGCATTAGGTCTGGGCTACATATACCTCTTACTTCAATTTTATTTCACGAGTCCTATTTAAAATATCTATTGAATATCATTCTCCCTTAAGTCATCGTCCTTATTGTCCGTATTGCTGCTGTAACAAGCTGCGATATAATCAACTTGATTACAAATAAACGAATTTGATTGATTGATTGATTAAAATAATCTAAATATATACCATATATGGGCCTATCGGAAACCGTTTCGTACATAAGCATAAATGTATACGTATGCATGTATGTCTGTATGTATTATGTATGTGCGTATGTATACGTATGTAACATGTTTGTACGTATGTATTTGTGTATGTGCTCATATATATACATGTACACGAAATATATGTATGTCTTTGGAATTATATATGTACATGTTCATATACACTGCGAACGTAAATAGTAACTAAGCCTTAAACTACCTCTTTTGAAATGTATAATTTTAAATAAAGCCATTTTAATCGTCATTATAATATCAACTAAAGTTAAACAATATAGAAACAGTTCATGTTGAAGAATGACGTCATTTGCAAAGCCAAAGGACCGTTGCACATGAGCGTATATCCAGGAAAAAATTTCGGAGGGGTTTTAAGATTTCGGGGGTTCCATTGGAAATGATTGTAGCAAAAGTTAAGGTTTTTGTATTTCGCATGCAAAAACCTATAAAACAAATTTCTGGACACTTATTTGGGGAGGGGTTTGAACCCGTAAAACAACCCCTAAATACGCCCATGCCCTTGCAAATGGCGATCAATTATAGTAAGCGATGCAGCCAAATATATATAAGCCAGTGGCGTGCATCTTCAATTTAATATCTATACGCCTAGTATAATCTGCATATATATATATATATATATATATATATATATATATATAATATATATATTGTTAATATATATAATTTCTGTATATATCTAAATATATATCAACAATTTTTCTTCTAATTTTGAGTACACTTGAATGACAAATTCTTTTACTTTTATAACAGGAGGTGTAAGTTCAATTCCGCAGCAAAGAAAAATTGTCCGTATACATTATATAGACTCTTGATGACATTTGAAACGCGTGATAGATTACAACAAAGCAACGGCGTTGAAAGCCTGAATTTTTACCGCGAGAAGTTGAAAGATGTAGATGAGTCCAATAGTTTCGTTTTCCCAATGAAATGCTTCTTTATCCCACAAGTAGTTATGATCGACATCAAGCTTTAATGGTTTAATTATAGGGCTGTAGTGCGTTTTTTAGTTCACACTGTATATATTTGTTTACGCAACTTAAGCCGCATTCCCAAGACTTTAAATATAGAGAAATGGTGATTCGTTGAAAGAATTGTAAATCCTGCTGGACCCTTGCCCATAGATGTCCCCCCTTCAGTTTTTACGCTTGTCAATCAGCATGATGTCTTATAACTTTCAACAGGCCACGAAAACATCATTATCGACGATTTTCCTTCCTAAATTATTCAAAAATTAATTAACTGAATGCATTTTTTTTTATCTAAACAAAACGCTATATTTTCTTGACTCCCATTATCGCCCTCAAGCAAGTCACAAGACGTTAAAGAAGGAGTTTCCGGTCCTGTGTATACTGTAGGTCCTTGACTGCATCCTAGGTTCCTATGATCATCTACCTTCCAACTCTCGACCTAAGGGAATCAACAACCACCTTAACAGCTATACTCTGCCCCTCTGATCCTCTGGAAACCGGACTCGGACCTCCTTCGGCCTACCTTCTCGGATAACCCTTCTGACTATACGCAGCACTCGTGAATACGCTGCATGGTGTCCTCCTGCGCTTGGCTTTAGAGTGGCGCTTTAGAAGTTTGGAGATTACGATTACTATGTTCTTGACGAACTTTATTATTGTAAGCTTTAGTACTAAAAAATAAGCTTTAGTTAAATGAATGACGCTATCGTTCTTTTTTCCGATCACTGTGTATTTTTACGTTTCTTCTCTCTCTGTATGGTGTGTGTATAGCATATGTGTAGTTTGATGGGATGAGTGATGTCTTTGTCGGGGCTGATTAAGGCGTCTTCCCGTCGTTTAAACGAATCGGCTTCAGACGATAGCGACGATCGTTGGCCGGGACTGCGACAGAGGGCGCGAGCGGAGGGTCACCGGGTCACATATGCCGAGGCAGACGAACAGCGCTGCTTTTAAACTCCATCACATCTGCCCGCCTTTTCTATGATAATACGCATAGCCTACCGTACATGTATACACCGTCAGACGTATGCATGAAACAACATAAGCTTATGTATGCATGTATGTATATACATACATGCATACATGTATGTATGTATGTATGTATGTATATACATACATGCATACATATATATATTTGCTATACAGATATAATTATATATGTTTCCTATATATCAAAGCTCTCAACTGGTTCATCTCTCTCTCTCTCTCTCTCTCTCTCTCTCTCTCTCTCCTCTCTCTCTCTCTCTCTCTCTCTTCTCCCTAGCCCTGCTCTCTCTCTCTCTCTGTCTCTCGAAACTCTCTCTATTCTCTGTGTTTCTTTCTTTATATATATATATATATATATATATATATATATATATATATAAAAAGGGAAACGTCTAACTTCCACGAATTGACTGACTGCCGACTACAGTGCGCATAAGACCGGGCGATGGTTGACGAGTCAATCTAACAATACGAGCGGCGATCATCAATCACGCGCCTCTATACCTGTTGGACGACAGGTATATCCGATGTCTCTGCTGCCTATATAGATGGCCACTATAGTATCTCCCTCAGTCCTCTGTGTGTGTCTGTGTATGTCTGTGTGTGTGTCGGTGCCTGTATGTGTGCGTGTCTTCGGTGGGATGTTGTTTAGACGGACGGGTTATAAATGGATGTGTTTGATTGGAAAGCGCCGTCATATATATCGCAACGTTCTCACGACACGAGCGACATCTGCCCAGCCTCATTAACCATATAGTGCAGATGTATCGCGCCTTTGTTGATATATACATTGATACGCTTATATATATATCCACATACACCTATATATACCCATATATATATATATATATATATATATATATATATATATATATATATATATATATATATATATATATATATCCATTTACATCTGTATACGTATATATATATATATATTAAAGTGTATGTAGGTGATATGCTTGTCTAACGAGCCCTTCATCAGCCCCTTTATCGGTTATCCATGGAGCGTTTAATATATCAAAAGCCGCTAAGTATACATGTCCTCATAATAAGTGTCTGTGTGATTGTGATTATCGGTGCATTATAATTGGGTGACTTACGTAATCGCCTGTTAACTTATCATTGCATAAGGCAGTGTTGTCAAGGATACATATGGGATAGGTGTCGTTGAGGATGGGTTACGGGTAACGTCGGGTATACGATGCGCGTTTGAATACTTGTGGTGCTGGGCATCATCGGAGAGAATTCTGGTGACAATCGATAAAGTCCCCAAATATATCCCTGTTCTGCCTCAGCGTGTAAGGACCTGTGGCTTATCCGGGCCTTCGCCGTCTGTTCTTCCCACCGACAGTCATTGACCCTATTCTGTATACCTCAAGTGGCCAGAGATGCAAATGAAACAGAACACCTAGAATTACATTTATGCTCTGGCGGGAATTTGAACCGCTGAACTGATGGTTGACAAGTTGACTCTGGACCACTAAGCAACTAAAATTAACGATCGCAAAACTTAAGTAAGTAAATAAGCCAGTTATTGACAGAGTAGTAGTACTTTCAGTTTAACGACACAGAGTAGTAGGCCTATATAGTAGTTTCAGTTTAACGACACTGTGTGATAACAAAGATCATTAGCGTCGCCCTCCTCCTTTATCCAGGCATCGGACTGGCACTGCCAGAATGCGAGCAGTGACGGAGTTCTTATTGATATAGAGCATCAACACCACAAGATCACAATAACAGCAGTCAGTGCAAGCCAAAAAAATTAAGTAAATTATGTAAACTCAAAAGGTCAATCCAAATGGGTTTCAAAATTTCTTTGCGAACTTCAACTGTTGCAAGCGATCAATTTCGGAAAAAAATCATAATTCGGAGAATTGTTGTGGGACCCGAATGGAACAGTTTTCGAACCCCTTATACCTGCCTAACAAGAGCCTAAACACGTACTTAACGCGAAAGGATCGTTTTTTGCTTCGCACGGCCGCGACATGTGAATTTCCTTTAACGAGACATAAATCGCGTCAAACGAGACAGCGCTGCGGCACCGGCCGCCATCGCCTTTGATCTTCGCCGGCGCGGCCTTTCATCCCGCCGCCCGTACAATCACGGCCGAGCCTTCTATGATACCGCCTCGGGGGGAGGAGCCAAGCGACCGGGCGCGCGGCGGCGGCGGCTTCCAGCCTCCGAGGCTAAGCCCTAGACCGGATGCAGATAATTATACCATGTGGTTCCATCTTGCCCCAGGGGCTTCCGTATCACCGGAGCCACTGTCCCACTGAGAGACAGCGTATACCCCGTCTCAACCATCAGCACACCTGGATATATATATATATATGTATATATATATGTATATATATATGTACGTATATATCCATTTATATATATAAATATAAATATATATATATATATATATAAATGGGCTTGTATTGTCTGTGGCACCGAAATTTAATGTAAGAGGAAATGAGGCGTTGATAAACGTCCAGCGTCAAATCGTCGGTCAAACCCTGAGACAAGTTCTTTGAAGGCTGTCCACACTTCAAATAACATGATTAAGATACATGAATCTAGGAGTGTGCACGAACGACCTCTTTGTGTATTATTGTTATTAGTTAAATTTGTAATGCGTGCACGGTCACACCGAAAAGCGAAGCTCAGGCGCGGATAGCCATTAGCATGCAGGCGCTATAGGAGAAGATGCAGTTAGATATCCAAGTGCTTGAATGCCAACGAGAAATAGTGAGTTTTGACCCGCTTTTTAAGGAGGTGAATTTGAGCTACGAAGAGAGAGTGGCAGTTGATTCCATTCCTTGGAGGCAGAGGCATTGAATGCACGCACTCACGCCCACAACTGTTCTGTATCGGGCCTAAGCTTACAGACCCGTACAGTGGCCGTACTTGATGATCGCAGGCAACGAGAAGGGATGTAAGAAGTTAGTAATGACTGAAGGTAGGGAGGTGTGCTGGTGCTGAGGGCTTTGTAGGTCAAATACGTCAATTTAAATTTCATCCAGCAGGGGGAAAATGCAGCTGATGGAGCTCGACACATTCCTAGCGCTTCTCGGCCTTTTCGCCAAGATTAAAGTGTAGACACTGTGTATACAGTATATGTTCTTAACAGCTTTCCCGGTATTGCAGAAGGCTACTTCCTGGATCGGCTCACTCCCCTTCACGGGGAAGAAATAACTAGAAAAACAACGTACATGCATGTATGTATGCATGCATGTATACGTTCTGTCACAGGTACTAGTGCTTTGGGGTGAATAGCCCACCCTGAAAGGAGGAAGAGGAAAACGAGCAAGAAGAAGAAGGAGCACGAGGACGAGGAGGAAGAAGAGGATGACAACGAAGAGGATGAGGAGGAGAAGGACGAGAAGGAGGAGGAGGAGAAGGAGGAGAAGGAGGAGACGGAGGAAGAGAAGGAGAATATGAGGAGGAGGAGGAGAAGGAGAATAGGAGGAGGAGGAGGAGGAGGAGAATTAAGAGGAGGAGACGGAGGAAGAGAATGAGGAGAAAGAGGAGGAGGAGAGGAGGAAGAGGGGAAGGAGGATAACAGCCGAAGGAAGAGAAAGAGGATGAGAAAGAGGATGAGAGGCAGGAGGAGGAAGAGAAGGAGGACCAGAAGGAGGACGAGAAGGAGGACGAGAAGAACTCGGACTGGTTTATTACTTGAACAGCGCTATATGTATAAATTTGCAATAACATGACAATATACAAGGCGCGCCTTTTCTATTGTTTCCCCAGACTGTGGAACTCTCTTCGAGCAAAGTTCGCTTTGCACAATCTGTTTTGGTCTTTTGATTTCGACTAAACAGCCATCAGTATCTGCATGGGGTAATTTCCCACCGTGGCCTGATGTTTCCGCGTTTTCTCGGATTCCCTTCTTCGCTTACGACCGAACTCACCCTGGAATTTGGCTTACACAATAATTTTGCATAGTAGCTACCTCCATAGACTGATGCCTTGAGCATTATTATAGTGGCGCTATAGAAGTTCTTAAATTAGATTAGATATATATAGCCACAATCAGGTCGATAATCGATATCCATGCAGAAGATCGGTCCGCTACGACATGCAGAGAGACAGTATATATCAATCAAGGACCAACTGATGAACAATGCGCTAATTTGATAGTGCCCTTGATTGATTGATTGATTGATTGATTGATTGATTGATTGATTGATTGATTGATTGATTGATTGATTGATTGATTGGTTGGTTGGTTGGTTGGTTGGTTGGTTGATTGATTGATTGATTGATTGATTGATTGATTGATTGATTGATTGATTGATTGATTGATTGATTGATTGATTGATTGATTGATTGATTGGTTGGTTGGTTGGTTGATTGATTGATTAATTGGTTGATTGATCGATCGATCGATCGATCGATTGATTGATTGTTTGATTGGACGCTATTCTGTTTTTGGATTGGATGTGGCTCTTTTCAATTGAAGTTAGTACAGAAGTTTTTGGTTGCAGTAACACATAGACCCGCTGAGAGGGGGGCTGGGACAATTGCCCAAGGACCCGGCGACTTGTAGGGGCCTGGGCTGAGCCTGCAGCTGCCCGCAATGAACTTACGACAAATATTATAAGCCTGTTGTGAAGCAAGACAGACTGAATGGTCTTGCAGCTCTTGCAATCGAATATGATCTGGCAAAATCATTGCACTACGATGAAATTCTAAACGATTTTACTGCAGATAAATCCTGATAAGTTGCGTTTTGATAAGCAAAAATTTGAAAATTACATTTTTTAAATTTACATCTGAATAAAAATCATAGTTGTATAAAAATTATGTAAATATAATATCGAATGGTCGTATACCCGCACTTATATTACTTCAATTTGTTTGTTTTTTTATTTTTCTCAAAAAGCATAAAGATAGTTGAGGGGCCCGTGACTGCCCTGCCCAGGGGTCCAGAATTTCTGTCGTGGGCCTGGTTACACAATGTAAGATGGAAACACACAAATGCGAACATTCAAACAGACAAAGCTAGCTTGATATAGAGACAGAGACAAAGAAATAGAGACAGAGACAAAAGATAGACGGAGACGCACAGACAAGTATATATAGACAGACAGACAAGAACACTGAGAGAAGTAAACCGGACAGACGCAGACAGACAGACAGACGAAAAGACGGACACGAGAAGGCAGAGACAGTCTGTATAAAGACTAAAAACAGAGCCTGAGAAAGGGTGTAAGCAGGGAGTGGGATGCCAGCGATACAACCGGACGTACGGAGACTGCCATGCAGACATACGTAGAGCGAGAGACAAGCGTGTAGGCCACGGACAGTCGATGCCAACCCAGTCATTAAGTGATCATGCAAATCCGATTTGGTTTCCGTCCAAATTACAGGTCCCTCTCCGGTCTTCCGCCTTCCCTGGCGGCGGCGGCGGCAGGGGTCACCGTCCTAGGTCAGCGCCACCCTTGCCCTTGCTGGCGGCCGAGGGGTAGAGGCAGCCCCTCGGGCGATGGGCGGCTTTGGTGACCAGTCGGTCGTCGGGCGAAGGCCAGCTGCCGCTTCGTCCGCGGGGAGCGACTGGTCCGACCAGGGAAGGAAGGGAAAGGGAGAGAGGGAAGGGAGAGAGGGAGTGACCAGGTGGGTAACGGAAGAGCAATGGGTTGGGGGAAGTAGACGACACGTAAATATATAGGGGGAAACAGGCAGAAGGGTGACAGGCAGGCAGCAGGACACACACAGGCAAGGAGGTATCTAGACAGATATGCAGACAGGTAGAGACAGACAGCAGAGACAGATAATAATAATAATAATAATAATAATAATAATAATAATAATAATAATAATAATAATAATAATAATAATAATAATAATAATAATAATAAGACGATTTCTATAGCGCCGTAGCACAGCCGAGGCCGAAGGAAAGGGCGCTGTACATGAGTATAGACAGTTGATATTAAATGTTACTGTCGTTGGATCAGGAAAATAGGCTGACAAGTAGGCAGGCAGGTGAGTGGCAGACAGGTATGGAAAACAGATAGACAGGCAGACAAGTAAAAAGACATACAGAATAACAGGTAAATAGCAGATAGGTAATGAGGCAGGTAGGCAAACAGACAGGTATGCACAAAAGGAGAGACAGGCTGACAAACAGAGAGTAAAACAGACAGACAGACAAACAAACAGACAGGCAGACAAATAGACAGTTAGACAGCAACAGGGAGTCAGCGGAAGTGACGAATGTGGTTTGATCTTTATGGTGTGCTGGCGCCACCTACCGTTCGGTAAGCGTCAAATGCTCTCTGCATTTATGTAGCGCTAGCAGCAGAAGTCGCAGTTTCTCGGCCTCTGCCTTCTCATGCCTCTTGTGATCTTTGCAAGGGGAACAAGTCTGCCTACCTGTCTATCTAACTATGCGCAACACAGGACCCCCTTGTGTGCCACCCATTTCCTCAATATCTATGGATCCTCCAAAAGTATCCCACTTTGTGAACAGATGTGTTGCTACTTAAGAAATGTCCTTATCGTTTTAAACTATGAAGTACATGTATATATATATACGCGCTTGTCAGATGCAAATAATGTCTGCGTACGTATACCTGAACAATTATTTAATTGCTTACTTAATTCAGTTTCTGCTTAATTAATTTCTTTCTTAAGCACTCGTTCACTCTCATTCAACGATTCTATTTTATTTTGAACCGTCATAATTGTCATTTAAGAGCGCAAGATTGTTAAGTATGAGAGTTGCGAACATAAAGAGGCAGAGAGTCCAAGATTAAGGTACCGGGAATGGTGAATGAATAAGAAAAGCAGTCTCTTAAGTTAGCCCCGAGGCAGCCATTATAGGTATGAAGTGTTAGAGACTTTATTTTCATATATCCTCAGCATATATGAGCGCGGGTAGCCTGGCTACCGTAGCCAGTCCTTTCCCTCGCTGTCTCATCTTCCCACCGACAGTGTACAGTGTACTCATTGTAGCTGAGTTTGCAAGGGGCGCAGATGGGGCAGAAATCTCGAACTAGATTTCTGCCATGGCAGGGATTTTAACCCCGACTTCTCAATTGACAGTCCAGCACGCTAACCATGCTACTACTATCGAGCGCCCCCGGTTAGTGAATTGCCAGTTAAACACAAGACGTGTACTAGGAACAAGAAACTTTCGATCAGGAGCTGATCAAACAGACTACAGGGAATCGCCCAGTCACAGAGCTAACCAATGTAACAGTAGCTCATAAAATGCACGTGCCCTATACAATACAATACAATACAATACAAGATTTTTTGGTATTGCCCTACTTCCAACGTGCGCACACCACTAAACATCGATGTCTCTGGGCAACTGCTCGCGAAGGACTTGCTCGAGATCATCACACAGTGACCGCCTGATTGAGTCTCGAACCCGTTCTCTCCACGTTACAGGCTGGTCGTTCTATCCAATTCGGCTACCATGATACACGAGACATACCAGCAGTCGAAACAGCTTTACGTCTTTCTGGCCAATTCTCGGTACTTCGGAGAGTTCAGAACAACAGCCGATCTTGCCGCCTGTAGAGAATTCTGTCCGTCTACTATGCATGCATACAGTTGCTATCTATAGAACCGAATCTGATCAATATAAAAATCAGTTCATTGTTTTAAATAATTGTAAAACGCTAACTGAAAGGAACAGTATGATCTAATCTAATCTAATGTAATCTAATCTAATTCAATCCAAGCTAATATAATCTAATCTTATATAATCTTATAATTATAATAGAATCTAATTGCTTCTCTAGCGCAGTTATCGCAATGCACATTACATCGAACGATGCTCGCTTCAAAAAATCGTAAATAGGAATTCGTTGGAGCGAATTCCTTTTGTAAAATTCCCACCGACAGCTGAGTTAATTAGGGGCCACACGTGAAGCAGAAATCTCGAAGTGGGTGATGTGTAAATGTTCTGTGAACTGAAGGATATGAAATGACAAAGACAGCAGAGATGAAAATGTTACTTTCAGTTTGCCTCAGATATTCGCCAGATGGCGATCATATACTCGTGAAACGACTGTGCATCTCATTCCAGCATTCGCTAGAGCAAGGTTTCATCGTACACCATACATTCGCTAGATGGCAGCAACTCTACACAGGACTAATAAGCAGTTTCTAAAAAAAGTATCATCCAAAATGTAATTTGTTATCGGCGAGAGGCGTTTCCCGGTTGGGCCTCGTAGGTGAATTAAAAGATTGTTTTTACCAGCAGTATCTGTAGCTAAGGCAAAAGCTTCATTTCGTCGATAACACCGTGGACCAATAAACGCCTGCGCTCCTTTATCTCAGCTGAAAAGCGAGCAAATGAATGCATACAAGCGGATTATGGCGGACTAGATAATATGATATAACGCCGGTGATTAACTTAAGCTGCTCTTAACGCAGATTTCTGTGGTTCGGCAAAAATTGCTTCATTTACATTTATATTTGCATCGCATTTACATATAGGTGACATTTTCTCAAAAGCGGTCGAATGGTGTTGAGAATGTAACGCAGATTTAGAGGAATAGAGGAATACTGAAATAAGTGATTTAACTAAAAATTATTTATTTTAGCAATCCAGAAGATAAATTCATCGACTTTGTCACCATTATCTTGGCTTTACCGTCAGTGCGGACCCAAACTCGAGCAGTTACCGTCGTTTTCCAGAATTATTCCAGTTGCCATGGTAATCGCATGGCAGCTGTTACTATGTCACTTTCAACTCTATATTTGTCATTTTGAGTGATTTTATCGAGTGAGATTCTTTTTCTCTGTCTAAATGTGGCCGCCATTGTTAGGAACACGTGTTCTGGGACCGTCATATTGATTTATTGGTACATTGCACAATGCAATCATGCAGTAGAAAAAGAAGCTGGTGTTACCCGTGCTTTCCCAATGACGTGGAGGATGAACTCTGACGCACGCCACGAGAAAGCCACATTTTAAATTCACCGTTTAAATTCACAGCTAAAATTCACAGTTTAAATTCAGTTAAAATTCACAGCTAAAATTCACATTTTAAATTCACCGTTTAAATTCACAGCTAAAATTCACAGTTTAAATTCAGTTAAAATTCACAGCTAAAATTCACATTTTAAATTCACCGTTTAAATTCACAGCTAAAATTCACAGTTTAAATTCAGTTAAAATTCACAGCTAAAATTCACATTTTAAATTCACCGTTTAAATTCACAGCTAAAATTCACAGTTTAAATTCAGTTAAAATTCACAGCTAAAATTCACATTTTAAATTCACCGTTTAAATTCACAGCTAAAATTCACAGTTTAAATTCAGTTAAAATTCACAGCTAAAATTCACATTTTAAATTCAGTTTAAATTCACAGCTAAAATTCAAGTTCACAGCTAAATTCACAGCTAAAATTCACAGTTTAAATTCAGTTTAAATTCACAGCTAAAACTCACAGTTTAAATCCAGTTTAAATTCTACGTGCAGTGAAAAAATGCAAGAAGAATGAGGTAATGAGACAATGAGAATACTGACAGGTTTAAAATGCAAAGACATCAACATGCTCATGTACAATTCTCTCAAATCAATTTAGTAACATCATCATCATCATCATCATCATCATCATCATCATCATCATCATCATCATCATCATCATCATCATCATCACCACCACCACCACCACCACCACCACCACCACCACCACCACCACCATCATCATCATCATCATCATCATCATCATCATCATCATCATCATCATCATCATCATCATCATCATCATCATCAGTTCCTGACGCCAGCCATACAAAGGATCGCCATTTGAGAAGCGAATCGACAATCTGTCAGTTTGTATCACACGCTAAGACGAAGAAGAAGAGCAATTCCTTAAGGTAGCCCTGAGGCAGCCATAGGTATGAAGTGTTATCGAGCAGCCCAGGTCACACGCAGATAATATGCGGATAAAACAATGACCGAAAATAAACTGCTTTCACCAGCTGACTGTACGCATCAGAATTGGCTGAAACATTTAAATCCAGAATAATTTAAGTAATGCAGATTTAATATTGTAATCCTAATATATACCGCTTTTATTGGCCCACAGCGTATGCTACTCCAGTACGTTTATTAGCTCACAGTGTATTACTTCAGTATCATTTGCTAATGTGTGTATGTATGAGCACTTGTTATAGCGCCCCTTCAAGATTTCTACTCAGAGGCGCTCCAGACCACAGCGCGGACACTGAATCGGAGTTTCACGCCGAAGCGCATGAGCAATTGCGAGTGAAGGACTTGCCCAGGATCCCTACGCTAGGCCTCCATATTACATAGCATCAGTAAGTAAGTAAGTCCTCCAATTTCTAACCGCACTTTGATGTACATTATGAAGTTTATAATCACGAATAAATCATCCTAATAATAAAAGTTTTGCGTGCCAGACTGTCTGCAACAGGTAGAATTCTGTCATGTTTACGTGGACGTAGAGCAAATACTACAATTTTATTTACAGGCCGGTGGTGTAGCCTAAGGGACTATACGAGGAGTGTGGACCTACATTATTTGGCAGAATTAAATAAATATCGGGTGTCTTTTTCATGTCCACGCGGTAATATCAAGTCGCGTTTTAAGTTTAGGGTTTCTTATTTACCGAATTAAAGTTCATTCGTTGCATTATTCAAATTCAACGTTGAATTGAACCACGGCTTTGGCACGTACAAGGTTACGCTTGTGGACCGGTCAGATTACCCACATGGTTCAAAATCCAGCAGGTCTTATGATCGGCTCAACTGTGCAGCTATACTGCCATACAATATCATGTTTGAAATACAGGTATAGGCATACAAGCCGAAATACCCCTAAAACTAGCCTAAAACTAGCCTAAAACTGGTCTAAAGCTGCTGGTCTAAAACTATGAGGACTATGTAATGTACTGACCTCGTCAGATTTTAGCTCTCCGAGCAAGAGTAATGCAAGACAAATCTAAGTTAGCTAGTGCTGTTATCATACAATACAATACAATACAATACAACTGCTATTATTGATAATGCCCAGTGGTTGAAGGTACCGGTGATTGAAGGTACCGGTGATAGAAGGACCGGTGATTGAAGGACCGGTGATTGAATGCACAAGAGAACAAGAAAACGGTCGAATTTGTGAGACCAGAAACAAATTTAACAAAAACACAGAAAAATAACACAAACTAAAACTGAGAAAGTAACGTTACTAGATCCACAAGGAACAAAAGACAGCGAAAAACCCAACCAGATTTGAGTCGTTTTAACGTTTTACTGAGCCTGGTAGCAAATAGCTGATACAATTGTGTTGGAAATAGGGGGCGTGACTGATGTTCGTGGCCTAAAAACTACAGAGCCAGTTTAAATAGGCTGCACGTGATCCTAGATTCAACAAACAAAAGTAGTCCACAGACCTACGCACGTTTGCACTTTGACCGCATATCGCTGTCCGCGGCACACAATAGACAAACGGTTTTCCATAATTAATGTGCGCTGGTTCTCTGCTTGCGGAGATGCACGCTGCGCCGACGATCGATGAGCAACTGTACTTCAGAGAACTAGACTCAATCGGCCTTTGCTTGGCGTTATCTCGTTAGCCGCGGCCAACATGAGTGCAAAGATGAAGCATCTCATACCTGCACCCGCGGAGTACATATCCTAACGTAGATACCACACTTGCTAACGTAAGTGTGGGGCGCCACCGTATTACTGACAAAATTCTGTGCAACGGTCGTTTAAAAAACCACAAAATATTTCGTTTATAAATAATAAGCGTAGATCATCATTTGTTGATTAATGCAATACTGTATGAATTAAATTTTGTCTGCGATTAACAAAATTAAATCCATTTTCTAATAGTAGGCGCGCCAGACGATCGAATGACGTCATTGAACATCTTGCCGAATCCTCGCATATCACGTATCCGTAATTTATGTGCGCTGGTTCTCCGCTCGCCTGCCGAGGCGCCGCGCAGACGATCGATCAGCACGGACGTTTCAGGGAACCATACTTGTACGGCCTTTGCTCGGAGTTATCGCGTCAGCTGGCAAACGGACATAGGCGTCTGTTACCTGCAAGGAAAAAAATCCACGAAAACCTGTTTTGCTGCCATTCAAGCCGACGTTTTTCGTCGAAATCAAAGGATTGAGACCTGTGCACGGAGCAGGCGAACAGCACAGCCTTGTCGAGAAGGCAGCAATCAGGTAGGCTGCATATATTATTTCGTGCAGGATTATTTATCGTCCAGCGTGTGTTGTTGGTGGTATCCGCTTGTTGCGAGAGAGACGAGATAGCATTTCAGTTCGTCCAGATTGTATGCAGCCATGCAGTCGGAAAAAAACGAAGAAAAACTAGTAGCAGTCCGACCTTGATTGTTACAAGAGGGGGCGGCCTGGACGCCTTCTCGGCCGGGTTTTGCGTCATGGGGTCGAAGAACTTGAGGTGGTGGAGTGCAGGCGCTCTGGAGGAGGAAGGCGGAAGAACGTTGTCGATTAAGGCTGAGCAGGACTCGGGAGAAAGGGGGCGGATATTGCAGCCACTTTTATTAGGTTAACTGTTTGTGTAGAGTCGTAACCAGAAGAACTGTCAGGTTGAAACCAAGAAAAAAGGATAAAGTACGACATAAAATACGACATTGAAAGTACTTGAGACTTGTGTATATATTTTAATTATTGATTTATTTATTTACTTGAAAAGTTTGAAACCAATGGTGCTAAGAAGTTGTGGGTATAATGGCCTGGCTGAAGGCCCCCATGAGGTAGGCCTAACCATCTCAAGGGAGCCTCGACCCTGCCCACGGATTGAAATATTGAGACATGTCACATCTGCAACATATAGAGTTAGGATTTCAAAAGTTTAGGTGAAATTTCAAACTTCAAAAGTCCTAGAGCTGCTCTGTCATTGTTGATCATTAATTGACACAGGCATGCACAATGAGAGGAGGTCGTTATAAATTATGTTCTTCTAATCTCATATAATTACTTTCACTAAGCAAATCTGATACTGCACAAGGCATAGGTTGTGGGTGAGATTGT
Source organism: Aporrectodea caliginosa (assembly GCA_020284085.1). Lineage (NCBI taxonomy): Eukaryota > Metazoa > Annelida > Clitellata > Crassiclitellata > Lumbricidae > Aporrectodea > Aporrectodea caliginosa. The sequence continues at coordinate 109,449 of JACEVL010000557.1, forward strand.
AATGAATTATCATAATCTGTGGGAGAAGAGAAGCCCAACGGAATTTCTGATTGGCTGGGGCTAACAGAAATCGGATAATGGTGGGTCAGTAAATTCTAATCTCAATCTAACTTAATACGTACCTTATCTCACCTACCCTACCTACCCTACCCCTACCCTACCCTACCCTACCCTACCCTACCCTACCCTACCCTACCCTACCCTACCCTACCCCTACCCTACCCTACCCTACCCTGCCCTACCCTACCCTACCCTACCCTACCCCACCCCCTACCCTACTCCCCTGCCCTACCCTACCCCACCCCACCCCTACCCTACCCTACCCTACCCTACCCTACCCTACCCACCCCCACCCTACCCTACTCCCCACCCTACCCTACCCCACCCTACCCTACCCCTACCCTACCCTACCCTACCCCTACCCTACCCTACCCTACCCTACCCTACCCTACCCTACCCTACCCTACCCTACCCCTTACCTTACCTTACCTTGCCTTGCCTTACCTAACATTGCCTTGCCTCGCCTAGCCTAGCCTTGCCTAGCCTTGCCTT
>JACEVL010000557.1:120000-257500 GCA_020284085.1 Aporrectodea caliginosa
TGAGCCATTGGACAGATCTTATGAGCCATCGGACAGATCTTATGAGCCATCGGACAGATCCTATGAGCCATTGGACAGATCTTGTCAGCCATCGGACAGATCTTATGAGCCATCGGACAGATCTTATGAGCCATCGGACAGATCTTATGAGCCATCGGACAGATCTTATGAGCCATCGGACAGATCTTATGAGCCATAGGACAGATCCTATGAGCCATTGGACAGATCCTATGAGCCATTGGACAGATCTTATGAGCCATTGGACAGATCTTATGAGCCATCGGACAGATCTTATGAGCCATCGGACAGATCTTATGAGCCATCGGACAGATCTTATGAGCCATCGGACAGATCTTATGAGCCATCGGACAGATCTTATGAGCCATCGGACAGATCCTATGAGCCATAGGACAGATCCTATGAGCCATTGGACAGATCCTATGAGCCATTGGACAGATCTTATGAGCCATCGGACAGATCTTATGAGCCATTGGACAGATCTTATGAGCCATCGGACAGATCTTATGAGCCATCGGACAGATCTTATGAGCCATCGGACAGATCTTATGAGCCATTGGACAGATCTTATGAGCCATCGGACAGATCTTATGAGCCATCGGACAGATCCTATGAGCCATTGGACAGATCCTATGAGCCATTGGACAGATCTTATGAGCCATTGGACAGATCCTATGAGCCATTGGACAGATCCTATGAGCCATTGAACAGATCCTATGAGCCATTGGACAGATCTTATGAGCCATTGGACAGATCTTATGAGCCATCGGACAGATCTTATGAGCCATCGGACAGATCTTATGAGCCATCGGACAGATCTTATGCGCCATCGGACAGATCTTATGAGCCATTGGACAGATCTTATGAGCCATTGGACAGATCTTATGAGCCATCGGACAGATCTTATGAGCCATTGGACAGATCTTATGAGCCATCGGACAGATCTTATGAGCCATTGGACAGATCTTATGAGCCATCGGACAGATCTTATGAGCCATTGAAAGGATCTTATGAGCCATCGGACAGATCTTATGCGCCATCGGACAGATCTTATGAGCCATTGGACAGATCTTATGAGCCATTGGACAGATCTTATGAGCCATCGGACAGATCTTATGAGCCATTGGACAGATCTTATGAGCCATTGGACAGATCTTATGAGCCATCGGACAGATCTTATGAGCCATTGGACAGATCTTATGAGCCATCGGACAGATCTTATGAGCCATTGAAAGGATCTTATGAGCCATCGGACAGATCTTATGAGCCATCGGACAGATCTTATGAGCCATTGAAAGGATCTTATGAGCCATTTGGAAGATCTTGTGAGCCATCGGGCAGATCTTATGAGCCATTTGGAAGATAGATCTTGTGAGCCATCGGGCAGCAAAGAGGTGCTTTTATAAGCAATTGATTGCAGATTTGATTACTGTATGAGCAGCAGTCTAGGGGTTAGTGTGCTGGGCTGTCATTCATAAGGTCGAGGCTTCCAAATGTGTCTCAAGGGTCGACTCTTTTTCATTATACTTAAAACGGTTCAGAAACGGAGATAAGTCATCGAACTGTTTGCGATTGATACGAATCGTCAGATATAGGCTACGTGAAACGAGATTTCCCTCGTCTTATACATGCATTTACTAAACAACTGTTTATCCATGGTGGTAAACAGGAAATCAAAACCCTTATAATGTTGGACGGAGAAGATATATCCGGGGGCAGTTGCTGCCCAAATGGGGACGCCGAGGATGTGTGGGACATGCCCGGAGGAGGATCGGAATCTTGGCGTCTCTCGGTGCGCCTCAGACCGTTCGCGTTTTCTGGTCGTCGCCGGGTTTTTATCGTCCAATCGGTGGTGGTCCGTCATGAAATATTCACCCGCTGTTCGTCTCCAGGCAATGCTTCAGCCTGTTCTGTCGTGTCTCCTGTCTGGACGAAGACACCATGTGTTGCTCGGAGCGATGTCTATAGACACCAGACATATCTAGTGTGGCCAAAAGGTCGCAGTTGTACACTTTCTGGCTTCTATCGATGAACGTAACAATGTGTTGCGAACTTCATTTCCATTTGGCTATGGTGTTTGTTTCCTCCACGCAAGAAGAGCCAGACACTCTAAGACGCAACGTTGTTCTTTTTCAGTGGTTGTGCCGACCACATGGAATACCCTTCCTTCAGATCTACGTCTTCTCTTAGCTATAGAGACTCTGCATACACCTTTTACAAGAATCTGAAAACTGTTCTTTATCGCCTGAGTTGGGCTGGGAGGCTGGGAGCACCTCTGAGTAGGGCGCTGTATAAGTCCTCTGAATGAATGAATGAATGAATGAATGAGTGAAAGAATAAATGAATGAATGAATGAATGAATATGCTGTCAAATGTAGCTAGGACATCGTTGGTTGTGTTCTACACTTGTGAGACAGCCAGACGGTTGTGACTGCTCCAATTATTTGACCATCATCTGCGTACAGATGAACCTATGTCTGTTTGTGGGCCTCATTCCGGCCACACTATATAGTGTGTTTTTGTCGGACACTGACTAGTGTGGAGGGCGTCGTGTACGGCATTGCCTTTGGAGGAACCTTCTTCATCTTCTGTCGTTGAATGATGAGACCTGGAAGTCGGCCCCTGGCCACCGCACCTGCCTTCCGTTCGTCTTTACCCGGTCAGAATGGCGGCCATGTTGTTCAATCTTGATCAGTAATAAATCCCAGGATGTTTTGACAAGGTGTATGACCACTGTATCTATGTATCCGGACTTACATAAAGCACTTTGTAGGAAACCCGCAAAAGCGCTACAAAAGGTGCCAAATGATGTTATGTAAAAAAAAGGTAGTATAAGCTGCATTGGCCTGTTTAAATAATCATCTTCGGAATTAATTAATAGAGCTTTAGATCTGGAATTGTTATTTATGAGAGATAACACGAGACCTAGTGATTAAATTCAGCCGGATAGGGCCTGTATACTATGAAACCTGACACATAACAGAGGAGACCTATCAGCTAAACGTGTTCTTGGAGCAATAATCGACTAACTGTTTCCTGTTCGATAATTTTTTGCTTTATCTGAGTGGCAAGTATCGGTTACAGATTCACCAGATAGGGCCATGTTTTAGACTTGAAAAATTTGAATATCCACCGCATCTTGAATAGCAAATTAACTACTGCTTGAGAGATGTCGGTTATGATACACTTAGAAAAAAATCTGCTACAAGCCCACGGTCATCTACGAGGCTTGGCACCTGTTCCTTCTCTGTTTCAGGACCCAGTATGTGGAACAGTCTTTCCGACCATGTGAAGAATGCCACCTAGGGGTAACATGGTCTGTATACGGGGATTTTAAACGACGTGGCACCCATTCAAACGGGCAGTGGGGGTGTGAAGAATCTCAACTGATGAGATGAATTCATTGAACAATTAGCAGGGTTGAGGCCATACCCGTGGTCGCTCTAGACCTCTAGCACGGTCCGTACACGGAGACTTTAAGTGGCGTGGCATCCATTCAAACGGGCAGCGGTGGTGAAGGATCTCACCCGATCAATTCATTGAAAAATTAACAGGGATAAGCCATATACAGTCGTAGTTGAAAAATGTGTAAATAAATTTATATTAATGCAGCCTTTAAAATGGATTACATATGACTGTTATACAGCATATTTTGTGCCCCATGGGATCATTTCTGGGTTATATAACCTTTGGTAAAAGCTTTTAATTTAGAACACCCTGTGCAGTGTGAAATTAATACTACAGTAAAAATTTGTTGGTTGGTTAGTTAGCGTTTAACGACATTGTCATAACAAAGATGATTAGCGTCGCCCTCCTCCTTTCTTCAGGCTTGGGACTGGCACTACCACAGGTAGTGGCCGAGTTATATAAATGTGTAATTGTGGTGGCTGATTTATATTATCATAGTGTCACTTCATAGAAACTCATTAGACGGGGCTGTGTGTATATGTAACTGTTATTGCAACAGTAATTGGTTGCTAAAAGCATAAAATGTGGTGTCAATAATTGCCTATTAGCGCGTAGGTTGTTGACTATTGTGACTCTGATTGGTAATTAACTTCCAGAGTTATTGGTTATTCTGCTCCTGCTTCATTTTTTCAGTCTTAGTTCAGAGAAAGTGGTTCATAAATAATGAAATCTTTTAGGTCGTGGCTGGATTTTGGTCTGCGATATCTCTGCTTGTCCGTTGCCGTCTCTCTACCTGTCTCTGTCTCTGTCTGTGTGTGTCTTCGTTTGTATCTGTGTCTTTCTTCGCCGTCTTGTTGGGTTAGGCTCGGATACCCATTCGTTAGAAGCCTTTCTAATCTTCCATGGGCGCCGCAGAGTATTTCTGTTTACCGTCTGTGATGTGTATCGCTCTGGCCACCTGTGAAGGTAGCAAGCAGCCCAGCTCAAGGAGGAATTGGTCTGGGGCAGGCCGCTGGCATCGTGGTCGAAATGTTACACTGGGCCGGATGGAAGGATGGATGGATGGATGGATGGATGGAGGGAGATGCTGAGGTTGTTGTTGCTGTTGTTGTTGCTTCTGCTGCAGTAGCATCGTCAGTGGTGATGGACCGGGAGGTCGCTGCTCGCTTCACCTGTGTAGGAGACCTTGAGCAGTGGCAGAGAAGCTCTAGGATAACAGCTGACATATAAATACCTCTGAGTCTGTCTGTCTGTTTGTATGTTTGTCTCCTGTGTGTCTGTCTCTCTTTGTCTGTCTGTCTGTCTCTATCTGTGTGTCTCTGTCTTCTGTGTGTCTCTGTGTGTCGCTGTCTGGCGGTCACTGTCGTGCTGTCTCTTGTTTGTCTGTCGCTGTCTGTCTCTCTTTGTCTGGCTGTCAATGTCTTTCTGTCTCTTGTTTGTCTGTCTCTGTCTGGCTTTTGTCTAGTGCATGTTTCTCTCTGTCTCCCTGTTTCTCAGTGTGCCTATTTGTACCCTCTGTTTGTACCCTCTATTTGTACCCTCTGTTTGTACCCTCTATTAGTCTATTTGTACCCTGCCTCCTATCTCTGTGTTGCTTTTCACCTGGTGTCTTGTTCGTTTCTGTGTCTTTGTCCATCTGTCTCTTTGCATTTCTGTTTATCTGCCCTCCTTCTGTTGTTTGTCTCTCAGTTTCTCTGTCTATTTCTGCATCTCTCTTTGTCTGTCTGTCTGTCTGTCTCCCTCTGTCACTCTCTCTGTCATTGTGTCTGTCTCTGTATCTGTCTCTGTCTCGTCTCGTCTCGTGTCGTGTCGTGTCGTGTCGTGTCTGTGTCTGTGTCTGTGTTTGTCTGTCTCTGTCTGTCTGTCTCTGTCTGTCTCTCTGTCTCTGTCTGTCGCTGTCTCTCTGTCTCTCTCTGTCTCTGTCTCTCTCTGGGTCTGTCGCTGTCTCTGTCTGTCTCAGTCTCTATATGTCTCTCTCTGTCTCTCTCTGTCTCTCTCTCTCTCTCTGTCTCTCTGTCTGTCTGTCTGTCTGTCTGTCTCTCTGTCTGTCTGTCTGTCTGTCTGTCTCTATCTCTCTCTCTCTCTCTCTCTCTCTCTCTCTCTCTCTCTCTCTCTCTCTCTCTCTCTCTGTCTCTGTATGTCTCTGTCTCTCTCTCTCTCTCTCTCTCTCTCTCTCTCTCTCTCTCTCTCTCTCTCTGTCTGTCTGTCTGTCTCTCTGTCTCTCTGTCTCTCTGTCTCTGTCTTTCTCTCTTGTCTCTGTCTCTGTCTCTCTCTCTCTCTCTCTCTCTCTCTGTCTCTGTCTCTGTCTCTGTCTCTGTCTCTGTCTCTGTCTCTCTCTCTAGTGAGGAGGCTCTGTCTCTGTCAAATCTCAGTGTGTGTCTGTGTCATGTGCACGTGCGTGCGTTTGTGTGTAAAGCTTCCTAGAAGTAGTTTGCTACTGACGGTCATCATTACATTACATTACAAATCGGAGATTATTTACCAGCCTTCTAATTCTCTCTCCTCTCTCTCTCTCTCTCTCTCTCTCTCTCTAATACTATGTTTTAAATGTGAGGCCAGTGTCGTCAGCAAATCTGTGACAGTGTGCGTTGCGTGCGTATGTGTGTAGAAGTGGTTTGCTACTGACGATGCTATGGAAATTGTCGTCATTACATTACATTATAAATCGGAGATTATTTACCAGCCTTCTATTTCGTTTGATTCCTGTCTCGGTTTTGTTAAGGCTGAGTGACATATCGGCTTCTAATACTAAATAGGTATGGGGATCAGATACATCCTTGTCGTACACCCGTTTTTCTGTGAAAGTATTCTGTATTCTTTTTATCTACTTTGATGGCACTTGATGATTTTCGATATATTAGCTCTTGTACAAAAGTTTGATCAATTGCTCGATGGTATTCGTGCATTTTGCGTCACTCCTCACACTCCATCATGCCACGTGTTGTTGATTGCTTGTTTGAAGTCTATGAAGTTGATGAAGACTTTCTACAAAATACATATATACGTACATATAGATACATAAGCACAATCATACATAAACAGGTGTATGCGTACATACATACATATATACAGATATATTTTCATGCATACATACATACGTACATTCAAACATATATACACATCTACATAAACCCTTAGATGCATATATACATACTTACATACATATATACAGTTATTCACATATTCATACATATATATACATACATACACCCACACGTTCATACATACATACATTTACATTCATGCATACATGCAAACATACATACAGTCATACACATATATATTTACATACATACATATTTTCATATATGCAAATTATGCATACATACGTACATACATACATACATACATACATACACACACTTTCATACACACATGAGTACATACATACATACATATTTACATATATGCATACATACGCACATACATACATAGTTACATACATGCACACACATTCATACACACATGAGTACATACATGCATACATACATACATCAGTGTTCTAGCCACTTTAGTTTCCTCTGAATGAAGACATGACTTTGAATAGCATCATAATATATATCTGTGAAATCCGCGTAGAAGCCATACGTCGGCGGCAGCGTCTCGCCAGACCCATTCTATTCTGCAGCGGATCAAGCATAGCCATCGACAGAGAAAGGCTGTAGCGACCAAGACCGTTTCGAGTGAGCGGACTTCTCTTGGAAGGAGGACTTCTTCCTTCAAGAGCAATTTATTAGCCATAGTTACGGAGGTCCATTAGTCTTATGGCTAACTGTGCGGATCATCGACTGGCACGGGCAAAACTAATGTCTAGTGACAGCACATACGTTGCAGATATATATGTTTGTAAGTATGTGTGTATTTATGTATATGTGTGTAGATATGTATGTATGTGTGGCTTGTATGCGTTGATATGTTGTGTACATGTGTGTACGTATGCATAGTATACATAGTATGTGTTCATGTATTTAATTTGTATGTATTATGTGTGTAACTAATAACAATGTACATAAGTATGTGCATGTATGTGTCTATGCGTATGCTAATATGTATATCTGTATGTGTGTATACAGCTGTGTGTGCGTGTGCATGCTTATCTGCTCCTTTTCAGGCGTTCAATTACAATACAATACAATATGTTCACGTTTTTATATAGTGACCGTATACACTATACAGCCCAGACCCTGATCATTTTCAATGGATTGATAGGTTGATATCCTTTACCAATTACCACCACTTGCCCTTTTGAATAGGCGCAACACGCCACTTACAATACAATACAATACAATACAATACAAGAGACCCTGTGGGATTTGTCATCGAACTGACTTCTTGAGCTAAAGCTGAACGGTTCGATATCTTCGACAGACAATGGCTCTTGACTTGAGAATAGAGTACAGTGGGGGTCGGTCTGAGACAAGGGTCTCTTCAGGTGGAATCGGATGATGATTAGGTTCATTGGAAAGGATAGATAGAGGGAGATGGAAAAGGAGGAGAATGGAGAGGAGGACAAGGACGAGGAGGAAGTGGAAGAGGAGGAAGGAGGAGGGTAAGGAGGGACAGGAGAAAGAGGAGGGTGGGGAGAATTTGGAGGAGAGAAACACGAAAAGGACGAGGAAGGAGAGGATGGGGAGAAGTATCGTAATCGTAATCGTAAACTCGATATTTCTACAGTACAGCGCCCACAAAAGCGAAGTCGCGGGAACCAGCTTATTCACAGGCGCTTAATCAAAACAGAATCGATAGGCAGGGGTCAAAATTCAGAGAGTCAGGCAGGCAGACAGTCAGACGGCTAAGGTGGATGATGTTTAGAGTTTAAACGGCGAGGGAGGAGAGGGAGGAGAAGGAATCGGGATAGGATTTGTGCAAAAGCAGTGTTTTCAGTTTTGAGTGTGAGTTTTGAGTATGAAGCAAGAGGAGAAGGATTCTGAAGGAATAGAAAGAGGAATAGAAAGAGGAGGAAGAAGAGAACTTGGATACACTGCTGTGTTTTGTATGGCCCAGTGTGATACATACGATGCGCTGGGCGGTGAACCCTGAACCATATGACCAGATGAAAAGAGAGAGAGAGAGAGAGAGAGAGAGAGAGAGAGAGAGAGAGACCAGTGGGCAATGCTGGCAGCTGCTACATGGGAGTCATGCATAATTAAAAGGACGATTAATGAATGGCCTGTCCTCGAAGCGCTCGGTGGTCTAGCTATATATCGGCAACGCGTGTTCCCATCACTCGACCGAATATTGGATTATTTTAGGAACGCCCTGGTTCCGACGATTTCCCCTTCGATCAGAGTCTTAATAGAATTACTCCGCTGCCTCTATATCGCCCACAGGTGGAACATTTAAAATGATCGCCTGCCGGGCATTCCTGCACTGGACCGGTTAGCTACTTCGGTAGGAGCAGACGTCCCATGCGACTCTGTATGTGAGGATACCGCTTCGCAGGAAATATTTATGTACATATAATGATATTGTTAATAATTGTGGTGGTGGTGGTGTTGTAGGTGGAAATAAAATTAATAATAGGAGTAATAAAACTGTAGAAATAATAATGATAGTATTAAAAATATAATGATAATTGTAACGATAAGACCATTTATAGAGCGTCGTAGTGAAAGAGACCGAGACCAAAGAGAGAGGTGCTGTATATGAGTTCAAAAAGTCAGTGACAGTCCTATGATGCTTTAAAATTATAGGTCTTGAGCTGTGATTTGACTTTTCCCTTCAGTGAATGTCTCCAGTGAATGTCTCCAGTGAATGTCTCCAGTGAATGTCTCCAGTGAATGTCTCCAGTGAATTTCAAGAGTGAATGTCTTCAGTGAATGTCTTCAGTGAATGTCTCCAGTGAATGTCTCCAGTGAATTTCAAGAGTGAATGTCTTCAGTGAATATCCCCATTGAATGTCTCCACAGAATATCCCCATTGAATGTCTCCACAGAATATCCCCATTGAATGTCTCCACATGAATATCCCCATTGAATGTCTCCACTGAATATCCCCATTGAATGTCTCCACTGAATATCCCCATTGAATGTCTCCACTGAATATCCCCATTGAATGTCTCCACTGAATATCCCCATTGAATGTCTCGAGCGAATGTCTCTGATGCCAACAAAGGTCTGCTGCTGCTGCTGCTGCTGCTGCTGCTGCTGCTGCTGCTGTTGTGCTCCTCATCCGCCAGCTGCAGATGGACTCATCATCACACCTGGTTGTCATGGCAACCGCACAGGCAATACGAGACGGTGTTTGCTTCGGCTGGAGACGAGACGACGTCACGTGGCCGACAACGCATGCGCCGTCGTCGGGGAGGATGGGTGAGGTGGGGTGGTTGGGTGGGGGGCGTGTGTTTGCAAAGGCCATTGATTCTTCGGATTCCTCTTAGCTGGCGATGTTGACTTGTATTACGAGTCGTAATTGTTGTCTGGGACGGGAGGGAGGAGGAAGGGGAAGAAGAGGAAGGAGGAAGGGGAAGAGGAGGAAGGAGGAAGAGGAGGATACGGAGGATGAAGGAGGAGGAGGAGGAGGAGGAGAAGGAGGAAGAGGAGGAGGAGGGACAAAGAGGAGGATGAAGGAGGAGGAGAAGGACGAGGAGGAGGAGGTGAATGAGGAGGAGGAAATGGAAGAGGACGATGGAGGAGGAGATACTGGACGAGGAGCAGAGAGGAATATGAGGAAGAGGTGCATTAGAATATGATGGAGGAGGTGTAAGATGACGAGGAGTATTAGAAAATGGAGAAGAGAGGTGTAAGAATTCGAGGAATGTAAGAGGAAGATGAAATGAGGAAAGAGGTAAAAAGGAAGAACTGCAGGAAGAGTCGGAAGAGAAGAAGAAAGAGGAAGTAGGAGGGGAGAAGGTGGAATTAGAGATCCAAGAGATGAAGGAAGAACCTAGGATGAGGAGGATGCGCAGAAGGAGGAGTGGGAGAAATAGGAGGTAAAGGAATAGGAGGATGTAGAGGAGAATTAGGAGTGGAATGTGGAGGAGAACGTGAGGATCGTTTTGGTCCGGATGATGACTATTGTGCTGCGGATGGAACCAAATGAGACTCATTCCTCATTCGATTCCTTTCAGCAGGTCCTTACGCATGCACGGACGGACGGACGGACAGACGGACGGGTAGGAAGACGGACAAACGGAAGGAAGGACAAACGGACGGGCAGGGACGGACAAGCGGACGAAAGGCCAAACGGACAGACAGACGGACGGACAGGAAGGACGGGAAGGACGGACGGACGGACAAACGGACGGAAGGACAAACGAACGGACGGACGGCGACCGGACAGACGGGCATTCGGACGGACGGACGGACGGACAGATGGACGGACAGACAGACGGAAGGACGGACAGACGGACGGACAAACGGACTTATCGGTCTGCCGTGAAGAAGTCGTGTGCGTAGAATGAGGTTTTTGTCTTGGACCGGAATCTGTCGTTTGAATATCATCTGTAATCTGAGTCTGAGGTTGATGACGATGGTTCTTTCGGTGGGAGGGAACTGTTATTGTGACGCAGCAGATTATATAACGTCTGCCTATAGTGAAGAGATTCAAGAGAACTAAGGTATAAGCTCCGTCTGACCGTCTGTTCTCCTTTAAGTCTGATTCCCCGAAAGGTCCTCTTCCTTTTGTAACCTACCAAAGAATAAGGGAGAAGAGCAGTCGTTTGAGCCAGTCTTTGGGTGGTCATGGGTATGAAATGTTAGCGACTTCATTTTCTTAGCTTCGGCATACGAAGACAGGAGGCCAGTCCCCTCCCTCGACGTCTCGTCTTCCCACCGACAGGGGTGGGGTCATCTCTGGGTTTGCTAATCTTTGAAAGATGTATGGGATGTATAACGTATTGCTATTTTTTTTCTTGTTTACCTCAAGGTACATATCCCTCAGGATTAGAGAAATTAGGGAAATTATTATTGTTCTTTTATTGCTGTTGTTGTTGTTGTTGCTGTTGTTGTTGTTATCGTTATCACTATTATGATAGTGATTATAATAGTATTGATGATGATGACGACTATGATGGTGATAAGGCGGTGTGTTACATTGATTTGTGTCAGCCGTTGGGGCATGTTCCTTTGGGGCAAATAAGTATTACTAAACCCCCTTTCGAGAGTTTACCGGTTTGGCCGCGAGGCTATTCAGTTGATTCTACGTTGAAACGAGATAAGCCACGGAGGATTACAACCGTCGAATGATGTTAGCGAATTAGACGCATGTATCTTGTGGATGTCCTGGTTCTATATTATAGCGAATTTAAAGCCTCTTGGCTTGGTCGGGTTCCATGCTCTGGTCCTCTGCTAAATGTCTGTTTAGGTTCAAAGTGTAACATTCATGGCTGGTGTACACTGTACACGGGTGGGGCCTTCCTACCCATCCTGACAGAAAGATAGATGAATGGTGGGAGAGACTGGGAAATATACGGCAGCTATGGTAGTGTGTTTTTGAAGGCGTTTCTCACAATTGGGGGCGCGCCATAGTGGTTAGCGTGCTGGACTATCAACCGAGAGGTCGCGAGTTCAAATCCCCGACATTTGTTTCACGATTTCTGCTTCACCCATACGCCCCCTCGTCAATCCAGCTTTAATAAATACGCTGACCGTGCACTGTCTGTGGGAAGATGAGACGGCGAGGGAGAGGACTGGCCACCCGCCTTCGTATGCCAATGATAAGAAATATGAAGTTGCTAACACTTCATACCCGTGGCTGCCTCTCAGGCAAGCTCAAGTGGCTGCTCGTCTTCTCCTCTCACACTTCGAGCCCACGCCGCCTCTTGCAGTGTCTGCAGCTACTGCTGCTATGTATAGCTCCATCGTCAATCATTTCAGTGGTGCACATGCTCTGGCCGAGTTGTCACGCTTGTAGCCATTGGGGGTGAGGATTGAATTGATGCTTCCACTTGTGTCATCTAGCGAATGCAACTACAGAATGAGCACTCTGTCAGTGGGAATATCGCGTTGCGAGGGAGAAGCCTTGCTACCTTTAAATGCCGAGGCTGAGAAAATGAGGTTACTGATGCTTCACACCAATGGCTAGTGCTACCCACTGGGTTAAATTAAGGGCTTCCCTTAGCTTCACGGCACCTCCCAAACTGTTCTCAGTTTCATCAACTGTTGAAGACTGCTCTTTTCCGCATGGCCTGGGTCGAGAGCGCCTCAGATTAGGAATCTTGAAGCGATTGATTGATTATTATTATTATTATTATTATTATTATTAATTATTATTATATTATTTATTATTATTCATCAATTATCATCATCATCATCATCATTCATCATCATCATCATCATCATCATCATCATCATCATCATCATCATCATCATCATCATCATCATCATCATCATCATCATCATCATCATCATCATCATCATCATATCATCATCATCATCATCATCATCATCATCATCATCATCATCATCATCATCATCATCATCATCATCATCATCATCATCATCATCATCATCATCATCATCATCATCATCATCATCTAGGATGATAGTTTCATTTTCATTTAATTTATTTTTTAAGTGAATCAGATCCAATGTAGGTGCCAAGATCGTGATCTTAATTACAAATTTATGTAGCACTTCTGCAGAGCTTTCTTGATCAGGTGCTTAGTGCTATACAGGTTACCTGTACAGGTGTAAAGACGAGACGTGCAAGTGTTGGTTGGATGAGGTCACGTCTTTTAGATCCCTTACAAAGCCGTGCTTTAGTGTCATTGGGATATAGTTAGATGGCCAGGCACTCCCTTATATATATCAGTCCTTTATAAAAGAACTCCGCCACTATCCGTGCTCTGGTAGCGCCAGTCCCACGGCTGCAGAAAGGAGGAGGGCGACGCTTATCATCGTTTTTTCATGACTTAACATCGTTAAATAGAAACTATAGCCAAACAAACCTTAATAGGTCTATTAGATAGTCATAACATAATCCGGTACTTTTCGCAAGTACCATATTACGGACATTTTAATGTGTTTGTATACTGTATAGTCTCTTAAACTGCTCATAAGGTGTCATAATTTGTGCATTGCCCACTTGAAGGGCTCCTGAGGTGCAATATAGTGTCTGCTTTTCATTACAGCATAATAATTGTAATAATGATATATTTGATGTTTGCGGCTTTGTTGTGTTGATCAGAGAAAGAAGGTGTTGAGGGATCAGCAGTGTGCAGTGGGCTAATCAACGGCCTGTCAATCAATTTCTAATCCCAACTCGGCTATATTTAGAAAACTGTTCCAGAACAGACCAAGTATTAGAAGAAGTTCTCTCGCTCCGTCTCTGTCTGTCTCTGTGTCTGTCTCTATGTCTTTCCGCCAGCTGGCTATCTGCCTCTATCTCAATCAGTCTATTTATGTCTGTATGTTTAATTGCCCGCCTGTCTGTATGTCTGTCTGACTGTCGGTGTGTACGTATATATGTATGTGTGTATGTATGTCTGTCTGTGTGTCGGTATGTATGTATGTATGTATGATTGTCCGTTTATCTGGCTGTCTAAGTGTTCGTCCGTCCGTCCGTCTGTCTGACTGTCTCTATCTGTCTGTCTATCTGTCTGTGTATCTGTCTGTCTCTATCTGTCTGCCTGTCTGTTTGTCTGTCTGTCCGCCTGTCTGCCTGCCTGTCTGCCTGTCCGTCTATCTGTCTGTCCGCCTGCCTGCATGCATGTCAGTCCGCATTCAGTGTTCAGTCTAAGATTCGCTTCAATTCATACGCTGAAAGAGAACTCCAACTGACCGCGTTCAGACGCAGTTATTACTTTCGCACACGCACGCTTAGACCCAAAGCGTCTTTCCCGCCATTTCCGCGCGCTCCGCGAAACATCGGCTTTTCCGCAAAAGTGCACTTCACAGGCCGGCCTTTTTCCCGCCCGGCCCACTCCAGATAGTAAGAGCTTCGGCCTCTAATTTTCCTAATTATCCGACTTGCCCGGCGACCGCTGAAGCCCCCGGTGGCAGCTTAGCAATTGTCGGGCGTGATAAGGAGGCGCCGAAACGCCGTTATTAAGTCGACATATTCGGTCGGAATCCTCGTCTAATGCCGGTCGACCCTCGTCGGAATGCGAACACAATAACTCGTGACGGCTTAGTGGCCGCGGGCTGCGCTGTTTCTATGGCAACGACGCGGTGTAGTCGTCGTCTTAGAAACGGTGGCGGTCGGACGTTATTGAAATCGGGCGACGTTCGGTAATAAGTTGCTGTCAATTAAAATGCCCGGCTTAAGTCTCGCGTCGTTGCGTGTGTGGTTGGAGACCGGAAGTTGGCGTGTGTTCGACGCGGGTTGCTGTGGTGATGACGGTGGCTCGGTTGCCGTGGAGATCGCGGTTCGCGGTTGCCTTGGTTACATGCAGGCGGTGGATGCCGTGTTGTTTTGTTGGGGATTGGTGGATTTGTGGAATTAAAGATCCGGTTGGCGTGATGAGTGAAAAATTCACCAGCCCAGATGAGATGAGGTTGGTTCAGATTATGATTGCAGGACATTTGTAAGTGCCATGTATGTACGTATGCATTTGTTGTTTTAATTATGTATGTATAAATGTATGTATGCATGTATGTACATATGCATGTATCTATGTGGGCATGTTTCTGTATTTGTATGCATGTGTGTATGCATGTATATATATTGATGTATGTATGTATGTAAGTTTGGATGTTTGTATCTATATATGTTTGTATGAATATGCATGTATGCATGTGTATATGCATGCATGTATGTGTGTTTGTATGAGTGTGTACTACTGTATGTATGTATGCATATTTGTGTGTGTATGTTTATATGTGTTTATATGGTGAGAACGTGGTCCAGAGATTGAAGGCGGGGCTCAATGAATCTTCTATGACAGTAATTCTATGACAGAATACCTTTTTTAACCTTCCAGCATCTTTTGGTTACAAACGGATCAAAAATGGAGGGTTGAGTGGGTGACAGAGGGGCGGGGTATTTCACATACGGTCTCCAATCCAAGTACTAATGAAACAGGACTTTATTCCCAATGGAGCTTGTATATTCCCTTTTTATTCATTGCCAGCAGAACATGTATTTTCCAACAGCCATGTGAATTCCAATTAGACCATAAGCATTTCAAGTGGATCATGCGTATTCGCAGTAGACCATATGTATTCCCAGTAGACCATGTTAATTCCCAGCAGACCATGTTAATTTCCAATAGACCAGGGTTCCAAAACTGGGGTAAACGCATCCACAGAGGGTGCGACATGTCATTTCAGGGGTGCGACAAAGAGGGAAAGTATGAATTATAAGAATGCATTGATAATACATTATAAATTGTTGAGCTGTCATAGGATAAGTATGGGAAAGACCGCTTGTGTAGAAGTTTATATCCATGTAACATTGTAAGCTCACAAGGCCAGCCTAAGGCTTGTTAGCACAAGTTTCAGTAGTAACAATTTCGTGCATGCGTCGTCAAATGTGAGAATACTTTTGTAGGGGTGCGAACATTGATCAAACATTTCCCAGGGGTGCGGGGCATAGAAAAGATTGGGAACCCATGCAACAGACGATGTGTTGTCCCAGTAGACCATATGCTGTTCAAGTTGACCATTTCCATATCCGCGTGTATCCTTTGATCCTAAACCACTAGCCACCGGTCGCAGAGCATTCCAGTTTGTAACCTTTGTGAACGACTGACCTTCACGAAAACCGTGAATCCTCCGTTGACATAATTACACAGTGATCCCGTCCTAGACAAAAAAGAACCGGAACGTCGGCCATGTTAATCAAAGAAGGAACCGATATGGCGTTGCAGTCGTAAAAAAGGAACCGGAACGCCATTCCGGTGCGTTCCGGTCTCAATAGAACCCTGTACATATGTATGTATATATGTATGCATGTATTTTTTATGTATGTATGCATGTATTTTTTATTTATGTATGTGTATATGTACATATATATGTCTATATATATGCCTGTATGTATGAAGAGAAGAATGCTGGTCTATGCTTTCTCCGCATCGTTCAGATGATCTACTGGGGTAAAACAATTAACGGTTCATTCTGACTATGCATATCTGATTAATCATTCAAAGCTTTTGTTTAGTCTTGGGTCTTTTTGCCGTAGACCCCGTCCGTTCATCAGTCCCTCCATCAGTCCGTCCGTCCGTCTGTGCCTCGAGCGATGAGACCGAGAGACTCTCTCACAGTGCGACCACTGCTTGGGATTTTTCACAAGATCTTGGGAATTTGGGGTCCGACTTGGGATCTGGGGATATTGCCTAGCAATCTTGGGATTTTTTTCTAAGGTCTACAGACTAGTTTTTACCATACTTTGCATCAGTGGCAGCGAATCAGATTAGAAAAACTCGCTCAGTCTGAAAGACGTTAATTATTATTGTAACCTGTAACCATTGTTAATTCAATGTTATACTCCAGTTTTTTCTTTGCGAGTTCTTAACTAGGTATTTTTGTGAATAATTGTGATTGTTAAAAGTTTAAACGCATTTCATATTTCCTCACAACTTTTTCTTTTCGGTAACTTGGGATTTTTTTGTACACTTTTGGCCAATCTTGGGATTTTTCTGGCAAGAGCTTGGGATTTCAGAAAAGGGAGAGTGGTCGCACTGCTCTCTCAGCCTACACAGGTAAGAAGACGGGAGCCAGCCTCCTGCAACCTGCTGATGATCATAAAGGAAAAACTCTGTTGCCATCGGCCAAACGCAAGACCTATACCCTACAGGCCGCCTTCTCCGTCTATCACTCCTCTTTCCTTCTATTCCTGCCCGTTCTGCTGTTCCTACTTCTCCCATCTCATCCCTCCATCTATCCCTCCTTTTCCTTCTAATCATTCATCGCTCCTATTCCTCATATTCCTCCAACATATTCTTCCTCCTTGATCTATTCCTCCTACCTCCTTGATCTGTTTCGTCTCTCTCATACCCTCCATACTGTCATTCCTCCTTCCCCTGCTATTCCTCCTCCTTCTCCCTCCTCTTATTCTACCTTCTACCTGTTGTTACCTCCTCCATACTGTCATTCCTCCTTCCCCTGCTATTCCTCTTCCTTCTCCCTCCTCTTATTCCACCTTCTACCTGTTGTTACCTCCTTTTCCTTCTCCGTCTACCCCTCCTCTTCCACCCATCCGATTCCCACGTGGGCCGAGCAACCAAGTGGTTGCCGAGCCCGGGCCGCCCGCCCGTCCGTTCTAATGGTTTTGCGTGTAAATCCACCGCTAGACTTGCCTATAGGTGAACAGATAACTGATGGGCCTGCCTTCAGCTGCTGCGGCTGCCTACGCGGCTGATGAAGCGGCCGTGGAGGAGCAGGCAGTGGTGTCAGCTTACCTGCCGTCTGCTCCAGAGGAGCCGAAGCCGAGGAGCCGGGCGACTACCGCTTCCATTGGCCCTCGCAGACCTTGGCCAGAGGCACCGAAGCGCCCAGACACACCGTCATCCAGGCACACGTAATAGGCCGTGAGAAGGGACCTCGGAGCATCAGCGGTCCGCTTAGGACATCGTGTGTAAACGATAGGTGTGGTGCCCGAACAGTTCGTATGGCGAAATCAGTCCCAATGAGTGTGATTGGTTCACGTGACCGATGACGTCGGATGACCATATGCTGGGCAACGTTCGACAGAATGTTTTCTCGGAATTACGTCACTGCAGAAGAATTACGAACTTTCTTTGGCTTCGGTTTCCAGTTACTGAAATATTATTTTGTGTTTAAAATAAAAATTTTAAATAAATCAAATTAGTAAAGCACACCTTGCATCAAAGCGACAGGTTTCTGTGACAATGTTAGAGTGCACACTAAACGATATAGAAAAGTAGTTTAATGTTCAGAGTCGTATCTTATTAGATGTTAACCGCCTGATGGCGCCACATTCCACGAAGTAGTGGGACCAATCACCAGGGAACATGGCTGACCCTGACTTTTATCACACCATCCGCTAGGTGCAGCGACTAATTTGCTTATCAACCACCTCACACTCGGTTTACACAGTGAAGAACTTCGCTAAGTAGTGCCGGTCTCAAACCTTGAAAAATGAGGAGAGTATCATCAACGGCGTTAGTTGCCATAAGATGTCGTTTAACACTGGACAAATTACTACAACACAGTGAAGATAGGGAGCATTGGCTTATACTTTTCCTTTAAAAGGAGGGTCTGGGTGACCATCCTTAGCGGGATCTCCATCCCTTTTGGGCCTCCCTTTGTCGCCAATGCATTTTGTTAATTTACATTCTCTGGCATTATTGTAATGTCTTGGTTGCAATAAAACAACTTGATTGATTGATTGATTGATTGATTGATTGATTGATTGATTGATTGATTGATTGATTGATTGATTGATTGATTGATTGATTGATTGATTGATTGATTGATTGATTAAGAGTTGCATCGCGCGCTTCATTGCCTTTGGGATAAATTGGACAGAGTGGGAACAATTTTCGCCTTGTTACCGAACGGGCAGCACACCCGAGCATCCCGTTGGAGGCGGTGGATGCTACGGCCGCATCCTGCCAGATCATTCCATTCGGTGGTGGAGGCGGGTGCTATCAACTGACCTGGGCGCTCAGTGCTAAATATAAGCAAAACTAGCGGACATCAACTGTTAGGCTCTCGGTCTACGCAGTATGGATATCGAAACGTACGAAGTCTGACCGACAGAGTGGAACTATACGAGTTATGATTGTAGAGGTAGGACCGTAAACCTGTGCTCGATAACTAACGGCTAATGGATATAAAACGTGGGCTTTATTAACAGCCGTAGGGATGTTGGGGCGGAGCGATTGCGAGCGTGGCTGGAACAGGTGTAGACTCGGAACTCAACGATGTCTGATCGTTGTGCCTTTTTGCTGGAGGATGGGTCACATTAATGTCTAGCTGAAGGCCACAGTTAAATTTTTTTGGAGATACCTGAGAATTTTATTCATGATTAGAAAACAGAATTTTCAGTTAATACATCCACCTATCAATGTATAAGTCAGTCAGTCAGTCAGTCAGTCAGTCAGTCAGTCAGTCAGTCAGTCAGTCAGTCAGTCAGTCAGTCAGTCAGTCAGTCAGTCAGTCAGTCAGTCAGTCCGTCAGTCAGAACAGTTTGCCTCAGTCAGTCAGATAAATCTTCTATTAGATCATTTTTACGACTGGTTTGTGTACAGTGAAGCTGCATGGGCAGCATGGCAATGCTTTAACAGGGAGGTCTAGCTAAGTTGTTCCATAGCTCGGGGCATTGTGTATTAGCCGAGAGTTCTGGAAGAATCAGTTACCTGTTGTTTCAAGCCTTGACTTCTAAGTGGGTCTGCGTACTAATCACGAACGTAGTTGTATGATTGTGCATGACTTATGAAGTCGGTCGAGGATAGCTGATGTATTTACGTTAAGTGGGAGGTATGTGTATGCCCTGGATTCTGCAACACTTGAAGCCCTCTCAAAAGCTTTGGTCAATAGTTTCTGGATATTGACCTGAATACGGCTCGGTTTCGTCGATACAGTAACCTAAAGTTAAGGGAAGGGATATAAGTTTATTTTACCCCCTTTAGCTACTACAGCCTAATCCTACCCACAGTGACGAAGAACGGTGAGGAGGGACGTCAATAATTAACTACTTTAAATAATTAATTACTTTAAATAATTAATTACTTTAATCAGTGACAAAGTACTGTGGGGAGGGATGTAATAATTAATTACTTTAATTAATGACAGAGCAGTGTGGGGAGGAATGTAATTAATAAGTGTATTTCAAGGTTGTTAAAGTACTTGTATTTCAATTCATGTAATTGAGATTTCTTTTTCTTTTCTCTCTTTCCATAATCCGGTCTTACAGTGGGATAAAGTTGCTCGTAATTATAGCTAATTTGAGATCAGGCATCAGTGGAAAGGACTACCACCCGCTCTCATATGCCGAGGCTAAGAAAACAGAGGTGGCTAACACTTTCTACCCATGGCTGCTTCTCTGGTTAGCGTAAGGAACTGTTCTTCTACTTGTTTTGGTTGTGGTCTCTCGGCATTTGTGAGAGCATAATTATGATTTAGGTGGCAGCGTTATGCCACTATATAATACGGTAGTCGCACACTGGCAAACAAGACCAGCTGGTGAAAATATCGGTGTTTGTTAGGACTGGGCTGTTTTGAACGAATCAGTTCATCTCGAACCGCCCCAGTTTACGACCTTGAACCCGTTCATACTGAACTGGACTCTTTAACACCGACGTCGGAACTAGGCTCTTTGTCTGGACTTTGTGATCGTCTGTTCTGAGTCATCTGATGATAGATGCAAGAAACATCGTATATGGTGCTTACATTTATATGGTGCTTATATGGAGTCTACACCAGTGCTTCCCAAAGTGGTGGTCCGCGGACCGGTGCCGGTTCGCGAGCCCTCAGTTGCCGGTCCGCAAAGTGAGTCAAGAAACTGGTCAAATTGTCTCTGAATCAAGAAATGGCTATTATATTTGTAAAAGTCATAACAAAAACCACTCATTAGGCTAGAATTAAAAGACCAGTAGAGTCACAGAATTGGTTAAACATGCATTTAAATCAATTTTAATACATGTTTGAGGAATTTATTCTAGATGATCGAAAAAGAGAAATAATTAAATAAATTTGGCAGCGGTCCTCCTGCAGTGGGAAAATTCCTGCCGGTCCGTGACACTGAAAGTTAATTCCTGCCGGTCCGCGAAACTAAAAAGTTTCGGAAACACTGGTCTACATTACATTACACATTGTGACTGGTTAATTCAGTTAGGCTGTTAAACTGGTCATAATAACTTTACAGCTATGCCACTGTTTGCTGTTTTCATTCGTTGTTGTTCGTCGTTAATTGTAATTCATCAAAATTGTTTACTCCAGATTTCTAAAACGCTACTCAAAAGCTAAACGTAGGGCACCAACGTATTCACGAGCGCTGAGCTTATTCACGAGCGTTTATGCACTTATTCGCTTATTCACCTATTCACTCATTCACATATTCACATATTCGATTATTCACTCCTCAGTGTGTTGGTTACCTCTGGCCTGTGCGATGGAATAAATTGAGCATTTATTGCAGGAAGTGTACTGGAGTAGTGAGTCATCGGAGATAGTGCTCGGCAGGGCCCCAGAATTATTCCTGCCCGTTCTGCTATTCCTACTCCTCCTATCTCCTCGATCCATTTATTTCTCCTTTTCCTTCTCATCATTCATCCCTCCTATTCCTCATCTTCTCCCTCCTCGTCATCCTCCTGGTCCTCCTCCCTCCTTGATCTGTGTCTTCTCCCTCATTCTCCTTCTTCCTTCCATGCTGCCTTACTACTTAATGTTTTTTATATAAATTTATCGATGCTGTATAGGCTGACCATTCTAATCTTGCTTTCTATTCGTTTTAAACGTTTCATCGTGTACTTGTTTAATTTTTTTGTCTACCTCTGACCCTCACGAACTGTAGTATAGTTTGAATGGCAGAAAATAAATGTTGTCGAGCATAAACAGTATTTAAACCAATATTTAACTGTACAAATATGTTTTAGTCTGCACAATTATCTTAACCCACAATCTTAGAGTGTAAGGCTGTGATGCAATAAGGTATTGCAGTGTTGCAATACAGAGTTACGATATCATATCACAATAACGGTTACCTATAATACAATAACAGTAAAACAATATATAGAAAGAAGAACAGCAGACCCTTAAGCTAGCCTTAAGGGGCCGCCATAGATGTTGAGTGTTAGCGACATCATTTTCTTAGCCTCGGCATATAAGGGCAGGTAGCCAGTCGTCTCCCTCACCGTCTTATCTTCCCACTGACTGCGTGTGTTCAGTGTACTCATTAGCTTACTTGGCCAGTGTAGCCGAAATCTTTGCACCCTAATGCAAAACAATGTAATCGTTGTTCAGTGTTAAATTGTTTCGATATGTAAACTGACACAAACGCCTTGTTAACTGATATATGCTATAAATGTGGTTTCTGTTAACTTTACTCCAGTGTTTAATATTGTTACGTAATGTCCATTCATTCATTCATTCAGAACATTTATATAGCGCCTCTTCAAGAAACTACTCAGAAGCGCTCCCGGCCCAGCCACGACTAAAGAAAAATGTCTTGAGGGACTTGTAGAACCCTGCCGGTTGGCTCACAAGTAAAGAGCGGACCTTAAGCGGGAGGTCATTCCAGGTGGAAGGTCCCACAACCGAAAAGCACGGCGCTGCTTAATAGCCAAGCGTGCCCGTGGAACTAGGAGCTCACCCCTCGTCGTAGAACGAAGCGCCCGACGCGCTGCAACGTCGGACACTGGGCGGCAAAGATCACGCAAGTAAGATGGAGCACAGTCAAGAACGCAGCGAGAAACTAGAGCAGCAGTGCGGTATGAGATCCGCTGAGAGATAGGCAACCAGTGCAACACATCACGTATGTATGCAGAGACAGGAGAGAACTTAGGTAGTCG
The DNA here is from genome assembly GCA_020284085.1 of Aporrectodea caliginosa. Classification (NCBI taxonomy): domain Eukaryota; kingdom Metazoa; phylum Annelida; class Clitellata; order Crassiclitellata; family Lumbricidae; genus Aporrectodea; species Aporrectodea caliginosa. The sequence continues at coordinate 142,784 of JACEVL010000557.1, forward strand.
TCCAATGAGACGAGCAGCCGAGCGTAGAACTCGATCTAGTCGCCCCAGAACCCCAAGAGGAAGGCCAGCGAGTAGGGAGCAACAGTTGTCAATTCGACTGGTAACAAAGGCGTGAACAAGGACCACGACCGCATCATGAGAAAGAGAGCGAGAGACCACTCGAAGCTGACGAAGCTGATAATAACAACTCCGTGCAACCAGGCTTACATGTTGAGACAAAGTAAGCTCATTATAGCCCTTCTTTGACAAAACTCAACCGAATGTCCATTATCATTACCTGCACTGGTTGCACCCAATGACAGCTTCGATGCTTACAATCGCTAATTGCTCCTGTCTCAAACATCTACCAGTTTCCTATGCCAAGGTTCTTCAAGGCCATTGGAAGGTCAAGGCCAGAGTGGTGCCGAGACCCAGGTGGTTGTTTACGGAAACTGAGATGTTTGCAGCTGATAGAACAGGTTGTAAACGCCATCTATTTAGTCTGAACTGTACACTGTTATGTTAGAGCATTGTAGTCAGAGGTGTGAACACTTTCTTAATGGTGGACCAGTTGCAAATGTTCCAGCAAGTGGCGGTCCAGGGAGGCGAAGGCGCTTGAGCAAAATGGGGGTAGGGGGTCAGGGAGGGGTCTCGGTGAGCCCGTCCTTAGAAAAGTTTTGCAAAAGTAAATATTAAATTGTGCATTTTTAGCATACAGACAGTAAAAATAGGCTTATAAACTCTGAATTTTGATCTTCATTATTAGTCAAGAATATCATAAGCAACTCATTAAGCCATAAAAGTGACAAACTTGAACGTTCACTACTTCACTCTCAAGTTGTTTAGTCTTTAGGCAAGGCTCCGCGTGCCAGAAAACATCGTTGGCGAGCCAGAAATATCCCGTGGGCTGGCTTTTCGACACCCCTGCTGTACAATCTTTCTAAACCCACAAAATATCCAAAGATATCTAATCTAGTTACTTTTATAGCGCCATTTCGTAATTCATTTAATAAATTACAAGAATTTATATAGCGCCCCTTCAAGAAGCCTACTCGGAGGCGCTCCCAGACCAACCACAGTGATACAGATAAGTCTTAATGTACAGGTAATCAATAACTGGTCACTTCAGTTGAAACCAGAGACAGGAAGGAGATAGGATATCGAGGAAATACCTCGGCTGGAGTTTCGTCTGCGTGTTCTTGATAACTATAGGACTCTGGGAGGCGCTTTATAAATATAAGTACAATACAATAAAACAGGACTGCTTCCTCAAAGCCGCTGCGTCAGCTGCACTCCTATTGTGTATTGTACGCGAATTCTGCGTCGTGACACTGACAATCGTCTGCCAACAACTTCTCCACTTCTCCGTGCTTGCAAGGATCGAACCTACAGTGGTGGTGGTGGTTGTGATGGTGGTGTGGTGTGGTGTAGTGATGGTGGTAGTGGTGCTGTAGTGATGATGGTAGTGTGTAGTGATGGTAGTGATGTAGTGATTAGTGATGGTGTTGGTGGTGTTTGCGATGGTGGTGGTGGAGGTAATGGTGATGGTGATGGTGATGATAATGGTGATATTAATGGTTGTAGTGACAATGCATGTGATAAGAGATAACTTTAATCTAGAAAAATGGAGTATTCCTATTCCAGTGCAAAATTATCAGAAGTGAGGTACTTGCACTATGCCTGGTTCGATTGGCAGACAGATCGAGTTTAGATAGCTCTTAGTTCTCCTCCTCGTCTTCCTTTTCGTCCTCCTCGTCCTCTTTCTCCTCCTATTCCTCCTCCGCTTCCTCGTCCGCTTCCTCCTATTCCTCCTCCACTTCCTCCACCTTGTCCTCTTCCTATTCCTCCCCTTCTTTTCCACCACTTCCTTCTCCTATTCCTCCTACTCCTTTTCGTCCTTATCCTCAATTAGCTCCTCCTCCACTTCCTCGTGCTCCTGCTCCTCCTCTTGCTTCTTGTCCTGCTCCTATTCCTCCTTCTCCTCCTCCTCCTTCTCCTCCTCCTATTAGCTCCTTCTCCACTTTCTCCTCTTCCACTTCCTCATGCTCTCCTGCTCTTGCTTCTCCTGCTCCTGCTCCTGCTCCTGCTCCTGCTCCTCCTGCTCCTCCTCCTGCTCCTGCTCCTCCTCCTCCTCCTGCTCCTCCTCCTCCTCCTCCTCCTCCACACATACGATTCGTGATGTTTGTGCGTATGCAGTTTAAGTCTATCTCCGATGAGATTGTTGGTCTGAAGTCCGACTGATAGCGAGGCTTAGCTTCTCAAAGGTCAGTCATACGATCCGCCTTCAGGTATCTATCTCACCTGTGTCGAACCTCACCACTTCAGTTGGTGTCGGCCATTTACGCAGACTTTGCCTTGCAAGTCGACACCGTCATGCTATGCTCGGCTTTCTCGGCCCTGGCTAGCTCTCCTTGGCGGCAAAGCTTTGCTAGGTTTTCATGGCATATAGCGTTTGCCCTAATGGCAGTACTTTGCCACGTCTTGTTGGCAGTACTTAGCCATGCCTTGATGGCAATGGTTTGCCAAGCAAGCATTTGCCATTATATAATGGCAGTACTTTGCCACGTCTTGTTGGCAGTACTTATCCATGCCTTGATGGCAATGCTTAGCCAAGCCATTATTTGCCATTATTTTATGCCTATAATTTGCCACGCCTTGTTGGCAATATACTTAGATAACGCTTTGCACGCTGTTGTGGCTAAACTATGCTGTATTTTCTGACATTGCATTTGCATGCTTTGATTGGCAATGTTTTTCCATGCCCAGGTGGAAGAACTTTACCATGTTCTTGTGGATGCCTTGATGCTTTGCCATACTTGATGATAAACAAAGTTTATCTTACTTTGCCATGTTTTCATGGTAAACAAAGTTAAAGTAGGGAAAACGGCGTTGATTCACGGATCTACTTTCGAACATTCTAGCTGTGATATAAAAGAGTGTCCTGTCTTGTGAAGGGATTACTGTGCTCCTGAAGAGGTGGCAAGAACTGGCGATCGGTTGGAGTTCAGTGTGGCAATGGCCGCGAAACTGAGATTTTTGGAAGAGTAGGAGTGTGCAATAGCCTAGTGGTTTAAGTGGTGGACTGTCCATCGAGAGGTTGGGGTTCAAATCTCCCCAGGGTAGAAACTTATGTCAAGATTTATCCTCCACTAGCGCCCCCTAGCCAACTCACTTATAATGAGTACACTTCCCACTGTCGGTGGGAAGACGCGAAGCCGAAAGATCAGACTGTCCTCCCACCATGATATCATGTGATATGCCAAGGATAAGAAAATGTACTGGCTAACACTTCATGCCTCACAGATAGCCAAGGGGACTGCACTTCATCTATTTATCCTATCAGCTGGGGCAATGAGTGCTTCGAAAGTATAGTTCTTCCCACATATTTACCATCTGCGAGACTTCTTCAAGAGCGGCGCCAACGCATCCAGGTTTATCCGATGTAAGAAAAAATCCAAGCAGAAGCGGGCAATGCTTACGTAGTCTTGATCGGAACGGTTCTTTCAGCCGCGGCTTCAGGGCCGAGAGCATCTCTGAGTAGGTATCTTGACGGGGCCCATATATCAAGTTTATATAGATTGATTGATTGATTGATTGATTGACTGACTGAATGATTGATTGTTTCAGTGATTGATTGCCTGGAACATACAGTCATTACAGTGCATAGCGCGTTTGTGAGGTCTTCAACAGACGCTGTAGGAATAGCCATGTAGAAGAAGAGTGTGTCAGTTTTAATGTTTTATCCTATCAGCTCGGGCAATCAGTGATTCGAAAGTATAGTTCTTCCTACATGGGAATGTTATATCAGATGACTTTGTGAAAGTCTTTGTCTCGTGAATCAAGTCACCTGATTTAGTGTTTTGTGATGTATTAAGGTAAAGCTTCATAATCCCTCAATGGTTGTTTCTTGAGTAATGTCCAGCTTAATGATAACTGTTTGTTGACAGGTTCTTTAACGTTCACATTACCTTTTTCATCAACATCATCATCATCGTCACCATCATCGTCATCGTCATCGTCATCATCAACATTATCATCATCATCATCATCATTATCATCATCATCATCATCGTCACCATCATCGTCATCGTCATCGTCATCGTCATCATCATCATCATCATCATCAACATCATTATCATTATCATCATCATCATTATCATTATCATCATCATCATCATCATCATCATCATCATCATCATCATCATCATCATCATCATCATCATCATCATCATCATCATCACCGATGACGTGCCCTTCTCTGCAGCATTGCCATTTCCACAACACCCTTCCAGCCGTCTGCATTCCGGGCTAACCTCTAGGTCTTACCTTTGCTTACTTGATTTGATGGTGAATAAACTACTTACTTACTTACTTACTTACTTACTTACCTTACCTTACGTAAACGTAATTTTGCCTTACTTTACCATACCTCTTTTTACTTTGCTTTACCCTACCGTAATTTAACTTTCCATACATTACCATACCATACCAAACCTTACCTTACCGTAATTTTCCTGACCATACCAAACCTTACCTTACCGTAATTTTCCTGACCATACCAAACCTTACCTTACCGTAATTTTCCTGACCATACCAAACCTTACCTTACCGTAATTTTCCTGACCATACCAAACCTTACCTTACCGTAATTTTCCTGACCATACCAAACCTTACCTTACCGTAATTTTCCTGACCATACCAAACCTTACCTTACCGTAATTTTCCTGACCATACCAAACCTTACCTTACCGTAATTTACCATACAGTATATACCATACCATAACTTACCTTTGCTTACCTTGCTTTAAATTTGTTCACCTGTTCTTTGTCTGGTTGGTTGCATTTGGTTTTGTTCTTAACCCCAATCCTTTGTACCCGGTATCTGTCTTTAGTTTGCATAACCATCCTATAGTTTTTAATTAACTTAAACAGTCATTTCCATCTCTTCCTGCAAAACTGTCACGCCCAGTTATCTCGGCTTTGGAAAACGATCTATCAATTAAAACGGGTAATAGTGATTTAGGACACATTAGGGGATGTGATAGTGTAGTGGTTAGCGTGCTGGACTGTCATCCGAAAGTTGGAGGTTCAAATCCCCGCCAGGGCAGAAATTTGTTTCGAGAGTTCCACTCCATCGGCGCCCCTGTCGAGTCAACTCGGCACTAATGAGTACACTGACCGTACACTGTCGGTGGGAAGATGAGACGGCGAGGGACAGGACTGACCATCCGCCCTCATATGCTGAGGCTAAGAAAATGACGTCGGTAACGTTGACAACCGTGGCTGTCTCTTGGGGATTAATTATCTTAAGGAACTGCTTTTCTTAAATAGAAACATGGTGCCTTCAAGTGAATACAAATATGTGCAATTACTTAGCACTTGGCCAGAAAACGGGACAAGAGAGAAGGAGATGAGGGAAGATCAGAGATGGAGATGAAAGGGGAAGGGGATAGGGTGAATCTCCTGAAGGAACATTTCCGCGAACTATAGCAGCAGCAGATGCTGTGCGTCGGATAGTCTGTGATATATAGGGTATGTGTATAATTAATTATATATTCTCTATTCCATATATATATATATATATATATATATAGAGAGAGAGAGAGAGAGAGAGAGAGAGAGAGAGAGAGAGACAGACAGACAGACAGACATACAGACAGACAGACAGACAGACAGACAGACAGACACACAGACACACAGACAGATAGACAGACACAGAGACAGGGACAGAGAGAGACAGAAGAGATAAAGAGAGAGAGAGAGAGAGAGAGAGGGACAGAGAGAGACAGACAGACAGAGAGACAGAGACAGAGACAGAGAGAGAAGAGAGAGAGAAACAGAGACACAGACACAGACACAGACAGACAGACAGCAAAATAAGTTGCGATGTTGATTAAGGTGTCTTATTGCTGTATTGCGGCCGTGGTTAGTCTTGGCCTTTCAGCCAATGATCAAACCAGAGCGACCAGATCTTTCAAAGAAGAGGAAGAGGAGTTTCCCAGAGAAGAGTTAGTCCTGTAAACACTTGTGCTGTATACCGCCGTTACCTTCTTACCTTCAGACATCCATCGGCTCTGCAGTGCTACTGGATCTGTATATCGATAAACACGCATACATCAGACACTTTTGACACATCTGCGCCGTTATGTTCCTGATTTATCGACGGATGTTAACCTAATTCCGGAGCGTCCTAAACCTGAGCCGGGATCAGATAGATTTATGCCCTGTATGACATTTGCAGGCGTTGATGGGACAGTCGAATTATTTACTCGGGCATACATTTATTTAGAAAGCGAATAGAGGTAGTAAACATTTCGGCATACATTTCGGCATACACAGACGTAGGCTACTTTTATTTATGAAGGGAAAAAGTAGTTAAAATGTCGGCATACATTTATTTGTGAAACGATTAAAAGTAGTACAAATATCGAAATACATTTTTGTATGACGCGATTAAAAGTAGAAAAAATCGGAATTTCTGCATACTCAGGTATAGACCTACATTTATTATGAAGCGAAAAAGTAGTAAAAAGTTCGGCATTCAAAAGCATACACTTATTTATTAAGCGAAGAAAGTAGTAAAAATTTCAGGATACATTTATTCATGAAGCAATTTAAAGTAGTAGATATTTCGGCATACATTTCGGCATACTCAGGCATACCTTTATTTATGTAGTGAAAAGTAGTACAAATTTTGGCATCCAAAGGCATTTAAGAGCTGTAATATGCCCAAAAATAATCATTTATTTATGTCGAAAATTCAGAAAAGGCAACGGCCTATGTTGTCATAAGCTGCCGTTAAACTGTCGGATCCAATACATACATTAATTTATGAAGTGAAAAAGTAGCCTAGTACAAATTTCGGCATACATTGATTTATGAAGCTATTAAAAGTAGTAGACATTTCGGCATAAAAATACATACATTTATTTATGTAGCGAAAATTCAGAAAAGTAGTAAGAATTTCGGCATACATTTCGTCATACACTGATAGCCTACACATGCATACATTCATTTATGAATCGAATAAAAGTAGTACATGTTTCGGCATAGGCTACATTTCAGCATACTCAGACATACATTTATTTATGAAGGGAATAGGGTAGTAAAAATTTCGGCCAAATTCTCGGCTTTTCTTCGTTTATTTTCCGTCTACAACAGGATCGCTGTGTTTTTGCGAGTGTCTAAGTAGGTGTGGCTGGAGAGCAGAGACAGAAGTGGGTGGTAATAACTGGGTGTAGAGCTGAGGGGACTCGGGTGTAACCTGATAGGGAAGGGAGAGAGTGGGAACGATGGATGGCTGCTTGACTTCACTTGGCCCTTACTCTGCTGAGCGTGTTCGGAGTACGCACCGAGTGTATTACTCCGAACGGCCTGAATGCACAGCGCCGTATATCTGATAGTTGCGCAGAGTGTACTCGGTGTGGATTTGGAACGCACCCAGCATGTAGTCCAGCGCTGGTCCGTTACTAGACTGCCTTCGGCTATTTAGGCCAAAGAATGACTGAGGAAAAGCAGGGGAGGAATATAAAAGAGACTATACAGGGTGAGGAGGAGGAGGAGAATGAAAGAAGAGGAAGGAGGAATAGTATGAGGAGAAAGGGAGGAAGTAGATGAAGCAAATTGAAGAGGAGAAGGAGAAAGAAGAGGTACTAGGAGAACAGGAAGGAGGGGGACGAATATGGAGATGGCAAGGAGATGAGGAAAAAGAGGAGGAGGAATATGATGTGGAGGAAGAAGAGGAGGAAAAGAGAATAGAGGAAGATTACAAGGAATGGAAGGAGAAGAGATAGAGGCAAGAAGGAGGAGGAGAAAGAGTAGGATGATTACAGATTAAAGGAGGAGGACGAGGAGCAGGAGGAGGAGTATGCGAGTAAAGTGGATGAATTGAACTTGCCTGGCCAACAGATGGCGTTTTTGTTTATGTATATATATATATATATATATATATATATATATATATATATATATATGTACATGCATATGTATACATACATATATATACATATATGCATATATATATATAGTATAGATAGTATATGTACACATATATATACATATATATGTATACGTATAAAGATGTATATATATATGCATACATACACAAATGTACATATACATATATACACAAATGTGCATATATATGTATATATGTAGATGTGCGTGGCTTGTTTGTTCTTCTCTGACATCTGTTGTTTCAGATGGCGTCCTTTGAAACGCGGAAGGCCTCCAGCCCTATATAGTAGGCATATAATATATATACTGCTGAACCCACGTTTCGTATTATGCGGCATTAGAAATTCCATATTATGATAATCAAACAATCTATTAATAATGTTAGTTACATTATAATAATATACAATATTAATATCCCAGCGAATGACTGAAGATAATTTATTCTCACCCTGACGTGAACTAATGGTGTTGCGCCGTTTCGTTGATTTATTCTCACTCTGTCTGTCTCTGTCTGTTGTCTGGTCTGTCTCTCTCTCTCTCTTACGGACTGATCTTCTGGATATTGCCTGATCATGGTTTGGTTGTGGCGTGCCATCATTATTACTTAATCATGGTTGACAACGATGTGTTGGTTGCTTCTTGATAGAAGAGTTCGTCAGAATCGTATTGACAATTTTCGGAAGCGTTACATAATTGTGTATGATTAAAGTTAAACCAGGGCACCAGATTATTCGCAAGCACTGCGTCATTTCAGAGGATTTTTGGGGAAGGGAGATAGAGGGGCTGTCATGGGGTGTGGGTTGTGCTTCAGAAACAGCCGGGTCTTTCCATTCCAAATTGAAGTTCTACCTCTTCAAGAACTCCTACCCCATCATCCGCCTTCAAGCCTTCTCTTCCTCAACGAAACCCGCCTTGCCAGCTCCTCTCTCTCGTCTGTGTGGCAACCGGACTCGGGTCTTCACTGGACATCTGTGGACAACCCCTGTGACGCGACGCAGCGCTCCTGAATAAGCTGGTGCCCGGCGCTATGCTTTAGAAATGTGGAGATTACGATTACGGAATCATTTGTACTATGTCCATGCATCCGTCTCGTGCGTCGTGTCTTGATTGGCAGTTTCGACGAGGGAGGGAAGCCGTAGTATGGCACGGCGGCACGTGACCTAGTCGCTGTTCTTATTATGTCGAGAGAGATGCCATTAGTTTGCTCATTTCCCTCGCTGCACATCCACCTAACTCATTTCCTCCTTCTGATCCGCCCCAGGCGCTTGGCATACTCTCCTCATCCGGATGCCTTTACACCTGACTAGCCATCAACGGATCCTGCCTGCCTCAGCAGCACAGGTATATAGGTAGTCGTGTCGTTAGATACGACGAGCTCCCTCTCTCTACCTGTCTATTGATGAACGCCGATAGCGTGCATAATTCGACGGTCCGGCTTTTCGAACAAAGATCCGAGAACTAATGAGACGGAGGAGACGGGGACTGAGGAGACCCGGGGTCTTTGCCGAGTAATTGGTCAAATCTGAGGCGTTCTTTCGAGCGGTCGCCGGGTCCTTACATGCGAGAGACGTTCGAATCGTTCTAATGATGAGGAATAGGGAAGGGGCGTTGAGAACGGAACGTGTAATTGGTGCCGATTGGACGACGTCGCTCGTCTGATGGCTGGATGGACATGAAAGTCTTCGTTAACTGTCATTGTTAGTCGGGAAAGCGTGGAAGAATTGGCAGCGGATGGAAGGGTGGAGGAACGGGCGGGCATCGGGTTTCTGTACCTCTGACATGTTGACCGTGTTGTGTCAGCCAGGCGCCATTTATCCTCCGTCGCTGCCTTCTTCGCTTCATTCAGTCTTTTATTCGCTCTTTTATCTTCCATTTATTCCGTCGTCTCTTAATTCCAGCTTAGTGGGTCACGATAGACGGTTGGTTGGAGTGGAGTAAGGGTTCGATCCTCCTCCCAATAAGACGGTTATTGTGTAGGGACTTTGAGGAAGTCGTTCTCGGACAGTTGCCCGTCGCCATCGATTGATGCTTGGTAATTAGATAGTGGCGCTTAATAAATGCTTAATAATTACGATGTGATGAGGTGAACTCTGCCTCCAACCGCGTCGTTTTGGGTTTAAACAGTGATGGGTACTTTTAATTACTGTGGTTACTTAACTACTAGTTATAACTGCCTTCAAGTATAGTTAACAAGTGGTTACAACTATGTTTTGTAATAAGTAGTTAAACTACTTTTGCAATAGTTATAACTACAGTTGTTAACTACTTTTCATAACTACTTTCACATTGTGTTATTGCAACATTTTAATACGGGGTTTAGATGCCAGACACCTTGCTCTAACAAGATGGTGCTTTAAGATGTAGATCTAAATAGGAAATAATGAATTATGTTGGCTAACTTTTGCACAATAGCAACCGATTCTTTGTTTTAGTCCACATGAACATTGCTACATTAATGTACATTAAAGGCTGTAGTACTTTATGATTTGATATAAATAACTTAGTTGAATATGTTTGCCCTGTTTAACATTGTTGTTTGTGCTTATGGTGCTAAGAAAGTAGTTAACTATATTACTGGTAGTTAAAGAAGTATAGTTGTACCTATGTGTCCACTGAAGTAGTTAAAAACTGCTTATAGCTAGGCCTACTGTCTGGATTAGTAGGCTTAGTTAGGAGAGTAGTTTAACTACCACTGAAGTAGTTAGTGCCCATATCTGGTCTCAATCGATGGCACTGAGCAGTTGTGAGTTAAGGATATGCTCAAGGTTCCCTACACAGTAATTGTCCCAGGAGAAGAGACTCGAACCCGTACTATCCGCATTGCAAGGCGAGCGCTCTAACCAATGGGCAAGGCAACAGTGATAAGCATAAATAAGGCAAGGTGAGCTGAGGTATGGTAATTGTTCTTCAGCAGAAGGTATTTCTTACATTTGTTGATTTTAATATTGAACGTGGATTTTTGTGGTATTTTGAAAGTCCTGATTGTCATAGTATTGTTCTAAAATCATTTTAAATTGTTCTTTTGTTGCAGCCTAAAGTCTATTGCATGGCTTTAAAATCGTTTTCAATTGTTCTGTTGTTACAGGAGCTTTGAGAAAACGCTGAGAGGACTTTAGAACACAGATGTGTTCGATATAGCGACCGACGTCGTAGCCTCCTTCTTCTACGTCATTCTTTCTCTCTTGACGACGACGACGTTCAGTTGCCATAGAAACCGTTGTCATGACGATGGAACCGAATAATAATGCCTCCCCGAAAAGCAACGGAAACGATCCGATGCTGACGACCTTGACATTGAGAATGATCATGCAGGGAAAGGCAAGTCATTGAAAAACTCATTCAGTTATTAACGTAAATTAACTTCGGAAATTAATTTTTATTTATTTCATGTAAAGTATTCGTAAGGTCGGTTTGTAGTGCAAGGTGTGGTGGTTGTTCATTGTCTTGTCATTGCTCAGCCAAAGTCATGTTTCTGGCGGGGGAGGGGCGGCCAAAAGACTGAACAATCGTTATCACATCATAAACTAATCATAAACTCTAAATTTCTAAAATTACTCTAAAGCTAAGTGGAAAGCACCAGCTTATTCATGAGCGCTGCATGTTTCTGGGGAGATCCTACAGACCTGACTAAGCATTTGTTTAGACTTTATGCAGATTTGTTTATAAGACTCTATAGAAACTGCTCAGAAGCACAGAGATCAGGGTAAAGGCACAGAGAATGGTAGAGGTACAGATTAGGGTTAAGAAAAAGGTAAAGGTACAGATAAGGGTAAAGATAAAGATAAAGGTAAAGTAAAAGGTAAATGTAAAGATAAAGGTATAACGTAAAGGTAAAGGAATAGGTAACGTATAAGATGAAGGTAAAAATAAATGAAAGTTAAAGGCAAAGGTACAGATTAGGGTGAAGTAAAGGTAAGTGAAGTGTACAGATTTGAATGAAGTTAACGGTAAAGGTACTAAAGATAAATTCAAAGATAAAGATAAAATCAAAGAAAAAGGTAAAGTTAAATGTATAGATACAGTCCTTGCAGATAAGGGTACAGTAGAAGTAAAAGTAGGTCCTAAACTTTTGGGCAATTGTTTGCCGTTCGCTTAACGTTTACTGTCTGCCATCTTCAACAACTCTTAACCTCTGATCTTTGTAACTATATCAAACTAGGCCAACAGTTCTATTGCATTGTATTTCCACTTGTCTCGAAGCTAATTTTTTACATTTGTCTCAGACCAATAAGAACGGAGGTCAGAGGTCAGAGGCTTTTTCCACATTTCTGAAACTCTTGAACTCGTTTGCCGCTTGGTTAGAGTGTCGCCTTTTAACGCAGAGAGTACGGGTTCGATGCTCTTCCCTTAAGAAGGCTACTGTGTATGGATCTTGAGCAAGTCCTTCACTCATCGTTGCTCAGCGTCATCGATTGATGCTTGATCATTAGATAGTGGCGCTTAATAAATGCCTGTAATTAAAAATAAACTCGTGGTCCTTAAGTCAGATTTCTTTATTTAAATAAATCCAACATACAGTTGAAAGATGCGAACTTGCGTCGATACTAAGGAATCTCGTAAAGATGTGCGGATGAATGGATCCAGGTGGCCTTATATTCAAGTGAACTAAGTCGGCTTAATGGTGCACTATATTCTGTGCTCAGATGAGCATTACAGAGTGGCCACACGGAAGTACGTACGAACGAGTGTATGCATGTTGTGTATGCATGTGTATGTGCGAATGTATGTGTGTACGATTTGCATATGTATGACGTATATGTATGTATGTATGTATGTGTGTATGTATGTATGTATGTATGTATGTATGTATGACGTATATGTATGTATGTATGTATGTATGTATGTATGTATGTATGTATGTATGTATGTATGTATGTATGTATGTATGTATGTATGTATGTATGTATGTATGTATGCATGTATGTATGTATGTATACTGACATTTATAGCACTCTTAAACAAATAGGATCTTGCACAAAAGCGCATAACAGGAAAGTCTAATCATAATAAATCTTAATCAAATAAGTCTTGATGTTATTTTTGAAGAGCGATAATGTTCAAGATTTGCGAATAAAGTCCGGCATTTGTATGTATGTATGTATGTATGTATGTATGTATGTATGTATGTATGTATGTATGTATGTATGTATGTATGTATGTATGTATGTATGTATGTATGTATGTATGTATGTATGTATGTATGTATGTATGTATGTATGGACATATGTATCTATATGTGTGTATGTATGTATGTATACACGCATTAGTGCTATTATATATGTATCCGTCTATTTATATAATACTCCTAGGAATCTGACGGAGGTGCTAACGGCGCATAGAGCCCCCATGCATAGTGTTGCGTTCCTGAGCGGACACGCAAGGGGCGGTCGTTCCTTATCTCCAAATCATCCATCATTGACAGACACTGATTGAAATGCTCTGTTTTTCTCTTGCAGGAGGCTGGCAGCATCATTGGCAAAGTAAGAGAACTCTCTGTTTTCCTTGTTTAACTGATGGATATGTTATTAAAATTCACTCAAGTGCCTCGCTGAAGAACGATTATCCTAGTAGGTCAACCAGGGTTGCGCGACTGAATAGTGGTTAGCGTGCTGGTCTGTCAACCGAGAGTTTGGGGGTTCAAATCCCCACCAGAGCAGACATTTGTGTAAAGATTTCTGCTCCACGTATACGTCCCTAGCCAACTCAGCTATTAAGAGTACACTGACTATCAAGAACAGACGGTGAGGAAGACGACTGGTTATGTCCACCCCATATGCTGAGGCTAAGAAAATTAAGTCGCTAACACTTCATACACTCTCATTGCCTCTGAGGCTTGCTTAATTAAAGGACTGCTCTTCTTCTCCTTTTAAGAAGTCAACCAATATGTCTTGGAATTTTCGCCCATAACATGTTTTGATGTCGTTCATTCCCTTCTGAATTCAGCCACGTTTAGAAGTAATCTGCGCACTAATTAATTGTCTGGATGCTAAGATATCAATGTCCCAAGTTGAGTGGTTTCTCTTTTGTCATTATCGTTTTAATGAGATAAACGTCAGTCAGTCACTTCCAAGTTAATTCCTGCTCTTCGTAGATCCTGCTCCTCCTCAATTCTACTCTGCCTCGCGCTAATGCTGCTAAGTTGGGAGAATTATGTATCCGTCCGTCCGTCATTCCGTCCATCTGTACTTCCGTCCGTCCTCAATCCGTCATTAGTCCGTCCGTCCTTGGTCCTTCCTTCCGTCCGTCTTTAGTCCGTACTTCCGTCCGTCCTTCCATCCGTCCGTACTTCCGTCCTTTCGCCGTCCTTTCGCCCGCTCACCCGTCCTTCCGTCCGTCCGTCCGTCCTTCCGTCCATCCTTCCTTTAATCCGTCCGTCTATAAATGAGTGCACTGACTACCCTGTCGACGGAAAAATCAGGCAACAAGGTGATTGCCACTCGCCCGCACTTACCTCCGCGGCTAAGAAATCTGGAGTTCCTAACACTCCCTACACGTGGCTACCTGACGATGTTACCTTAAGCAACTGCTCTTCTTCTCTTGTCTGTTACTTATTGACGCACCTTCAGCCTCGATTATAATAATTATCTTCGTTAGATCTTGTGCTGATATTCCGTCTAGACCATGCATCACAGATACTCTCGACGACCTTGAGACATCGACTTCCGGTCCAGACTTGGAGTATCCATTACCTCTGCGTCTACTTCCGACAAGCAGCCTGACCCCAGCGCCCGGTTATCATCCCTAGCTACCGTTGCCATAGTGATTAACCTTTATATATCCAGACTCAGTCACGCCGTAGCTACCACTTCGGCTACTATTTATATATATTTCTCTGTCGTATTTTTATAGCGCTGGTATATACTGACAGGTGTGGCTCATCCCTTCTCTAATTTACCTTTCCGTCCTCAATTTATCTTACTCTACCGTACCTTATATTATCTTGCATTAGCCCAGATTCAATAGTTGTGTGCATAATAAATTTTCGTAGGACATGTAGTAATAGCAAATACAGTAGGCAATATAAAAATAGTAGTAGTATTAGTAATAATAGTAGAAATAATAATAATAAATAATAGCAATATTAAAAAAATAATAATAAATTAATGGCAAAATTGTTTGAGCGACTTGCTAAAAGTTTGCACACAGTCACCGTGGTAGACTCGATTACTTGCTCACTCACAAACTTGCTTGATTATTTCTCACTCCACTCACTCGCTTGCTCACTGAATTGCATGCTCAATCACTGACTCAATCACTCACCCATTTGATTGTTCACTTTCTTGATCCCTCACACGCTCACCAACCCACTCGCTTGCTCACTCACCGATCAACTCACTCACTCACCAACCCACTCGCTTGCTCACTCACCGATCAACTCACTCACTCACCAACCCACTCGCTTGCTCACTCACCGATCAACTCACTCACTCACCAACTCACTCATTTTCTCATTGAGGTCTCTTTAGTCAAATACATTATGTTGATGAAACCTTTTCAGAAAGGAGACAACGTGAAGCGATTCAGAGAAGAGGTAAATATCACTTCCGTTCTGAATTTTCTATCTTACACAATGACTGTATAATTAAGGCTAGGTCATCACTACATTATTCGTTAAACTTATTATTATTCATTAATATTACTCATTCATATGTTCATGTGTAATTAATTGTAATTGTACACATATTGTGTTATTAGTATGACGTCTGAGAAAAGTATTTCGTAATTTTTCAAACATATAAACACATACACACATGCATGCATACATACATACATACATACATACGTGCATACTTACATACAAACATGCATAACATACATACATAAAATACATGCATACATACAAACATACATAACATACATACATACATAACTTGCATACATACATACGTACATGCATACATACATACATAGTTTTGTAGGTTATATGTGTATGTATGACATTGTATGTGTGTATGTGATGACAGAGTGGTGCTAGAATCAACATATCGGACGCTTCCTGTCCTGAGAGAATTGTTACAGTGACGGGTACAACGCAACAGATCGTCGCCGCTTTCACGATGATTTGTCGGCGATTTGAAGAGGTCAGTCAGTCGATCGATCGATCGGTCAGTTCAACACCCACTGGACGTGTTCTTCAGTCGGTCACGTCATGCATGCATGTCGTAACGGTATATGTAATGGTAATTGAGAATTTATATAGCGCCTCTTCAAGAAATGTATACGGTTCTAGTCATAAAATAGATCGATAAATAGATACTTTTGTGTTGATAAATCGTTAGGAGTATACTGTGTGGGTTTTTCATAAGGGTATACCCTCTTCTTTGCCTTTCCTTTCTCTTCTGGCTTTATTCGGCTTCATTAAACTCGACCACTGTCTTTTTCGGGGGTACCAGTCCCAAGCCGAGATAAAGGAAGAGGGGGACGCTGATCATCTTTGTTTTTATGACATGGTGTTGTTACACAATAACCAAGCATACATCCGATTTTTTTAACTGAAGTTGTTTCTGTCTTTTGTGGAGTAGTCTGATAATTTGTGTTTCTAAGAAAAGGTGACAGTTACCCAATCTGGCCTCGGGATAATTCTACTAGTGATGGCGTTGAAATTTGCCAGTAGCTGGCATATCCTCAAGAAAGTTCAGTTAAAATGTTATTAACCTCGAAATATGAAAAGATAATAAATAATAATGATAATCGTTTGATTCAGAGAGCTACTTCAGCAACAATGTTCAGGACTTGAAGCATACCTATATGACTGAAACTAAAATATGAGTATAAACATAATGATAAATGTTCTTGGTCTACCGGATCTTGACGAGTTCTAGCTGTACTAGAATTGTTTTATATTCTTCAGATAATTTTTAATTCCTGAGGAATCACTTCAGAACTAAAACAACAATGAGTAATTATTAAATGAATAGATAAATAATGAAGGTTAGGATTGCTATTGTTTTGTAGGATCTCCAGAACGCCAATCCGAGTGCTGTCAACACGAAACAGCTCATAACGCTGCGCCTGATAATGCCAGCCACACAATGCGGTTCCCTCATTGGCAAGGGTGGCATGAAAATCAAGGAAATACGAGACGTATGTACTGATTAAAATGCATCTTGGGCTTTCCATTGAAAAGTGATTTCTGCTTCAGTGCTTAGATTTCCATTTTGTCTGAGGCCTTTGTAATGCGCAGAGTACGGGTTTGAACTTTGAACCTCCTCGAAATGGTGTAAGGAGTTACTAAGGACCACGAGAGCAAGTCGTTCGCTCTTTTTGCAAGAAAGATTGTCTTGTAATTGTTAATGTAATTGGACATTTATTTAGTGATATTTCAAAAGCACACTTATCACTTGCACACTCTGTGGGAGCCTATGTGGTGTTTAATGGCATTAAGGACTACGTGGTGTTTAATGTCTTTAAGGACTATGTGGTGTTTAATGTCATTAAGGACTATGTGTTGCTTAATGACATTAAGGACTATGTGGTGCTTAATGTCATTAAGGACTTGAATGTTATCGTTTAGCCAAAAAAAGACATGACTCATCCTTAACGCTCTTTGTCTGACATTTGGCAATGTCCGTGATGTGAGTTTAAGTACTGTGTCTGACTTTACCAATGACAAGGGCAGCTCGTGATGAGCATGACGTTTCTATCACTGTCCCAGACACAAGGAAGTTCTTTTCTGGCAAAATGTTAAATCTGTTCATGTTGGTGTTCAAGTCTCAGCTTAAAAACTCATCTCTCCCTGGACACGTTTCTGCTATAAGAAATTCCGTGTCTTCTTGGATTTCCCTTTCCTTTTTGAGGCAGATCATGGGTTGTATTGCACAGAGGTCCATGTCCAGATCCACACTGGATTCTGGCGTGCACACCGATTCTGTTTAGCAGCCAACACCAGTTGATGCTTTGAACATATTTACATACGTGCTATAGAAGCAGTGGCGGCGCCAGGGAGGGATAGGTGGGGCTTAGCCCCCTAACTGCAGCTCAGCCCCCTAAAAAGTGGAAAATCAATGCAAATCACAGGGAGGAGGGACAAAAGGGAAGGGCTTAGCTTTATCCCCAACCTGAAATCCTGGCGCCTGTACTAAGAAGTCCTTAAATTATATCCCCTCCTCCACCTCCTCTCTCTGGTCTCTCTGGCAACCGCACTCGGATCTTCACTTGGCATCTCTGGACAACCCGTCGCACTTGACGCAGCGCTCCTGAATAAGCTGGTGCCCTTCTCTTGCCTTTCGAGTAGCACTTTAGAAATTTGGAGTATATGAATACGATTTGAGATTGGATGGATATACGCTTATGCGTGGAATTCACCCATGAATCAAGTTTAAGAATTGTCTATCAGATTTTGATGTTGCTTCTCCAACACATAATTCTGTTTTTGACTGTGGTTTAGTGGTGTGTGAGTCTTGTGGTTAGTGTGCTGGACTATTACCCGAGAGGTCGGGGGTTCAAATCCCCACTAGGGCAGAAATTTGTTTCAAGATTTCTACTCCATCTGCACCCCCAGCTAACTCAGCTATTATTATTATTATTAAATAAATTTTTAACGAGCGCAAGGTCACACCAAAATGTGAATCTGAGGCGC
Organism: Aporrectodea caliginosa; assembly: GCA_020284085.1. Lineage (NCBI taxonomy): Eukaryota > Metazoa > Annelida > Clitellata > Crassiclitellata > Lumbricidae > Aporrectodea > Aporrectodea caliginosa. The sequence goes on from JACEVL010000557.1 coordinate 161,298, forward strand.
GAAGGATAGTATGTATGTATGTATGTATGTATGTATGTATGTATGTATGTATGTATGTATGTATGTATGTATGTATGTATGTATGTATGTATGTATGTATGTATGTAGGCTATGTATGTATGTATGTATGCATGCATTCATGTATGTATGTATGTGTGTATGTATGTATCAGGATACTTAATTAATATAGCGAATTTTAAGTACCCTACAAAAGCGCTGATGTACTTTGTATGCTCCTCCTCGGGCCATGTTTTCCCCTCAACAGAACGCATGGATGGGCAAATGACATTGTTTCGACGGTCTCAGGGAGGGGTGGCGTTCGTGCCGTCCGCGTTTTGCATATGAAACATCCAATTTCCTAGGACAGCTGCTTTGATGTTGCGATTGAAAAGTTGGCTGCGAGGTGTGCGGCCGACCGTGGCACGTCCAGCGCACCGTGAAGAGGAGAATTCATCGCTTGATGGCTTCTAATTGGCGTCATGTCCGAGATAAGCAGCGTTGAAGGCGCGCTCTGCGAATGATAATTTCATTTGGCATCGTAATATGGCGATGTTTTTGATTCCGAATCGCCCCGTTCTTTCCTTCCGCCTCGCGTCCGCCGTTGGAGATTTATCGCTCGGTGCCGACATAAAAGCGGCGCTTAGCGCTAATAAAGGCCGCTCGAAGCGCTCTACAATGGATACGTGAAAGCGATTGGATGTCGGAAAGGGTCGTGGACTTCCCCCGCGTCACTCACTAGTCGCGTGGTTTTGAGGATTTTGCGTTGATTGAATGGGTTGGGGTGGGGGTAGGGGAGAGAGTGGAATTCGCGGATTGAGAGGTTTCGAAATATGGAAAACTGGTGTTAAATCGGCCGTGTGCTTTCGGACTCATTGCCCTAATGGACGGTTTGTCACGAAATGGCCATTGTCATGAGTTGGCCTTTGTTATATGAATTGGCCTTTGTCATGAGTGAGACTTTGTCATGACGTAGTCTTTGTTGTCATGACGTGGTCTTTGACTGCGTCGCGGTGGCTTTTGTGTGTTGAGCATTGGTTTGCACTAACATTTGCCGTGAGAGGGTTCTGGTCTTGACCTTAGATTTTACTGTTGACCTTGGTTTTTCTCTTAGCTCTTGGTGTCGTCGGAATTCAGATTCGGGGTGCTGGAGAGACCACCCTTTCGAACATTTTATTTTTATTATTATTTTTATTGTTATTACTGTTATTATTTTTATTATATTATTATTATTATTATTACTATTTATAGTATTATTTTTACTTAATTCTTTTTACTATTTTTGTTTTATTATTATTTATTATAATTACTATTATTATATTTTATAATATTGATAATAATAATGGCGCCCGTGTAGCGGTATGGCCGCGTTGTGGCACCATATAAATTGTTATAATTAATAATGATTATTTTCATTATACATTTGATCCTCTGGGAATTTAAATAATATTTAAAGGAGAGTGTTATTATTATAAAATGTGCTTAATTTAATTAACTAAGTTCTGTTTGGTTTTCTTCAAAGGTTGCCGGAGCTTCAATCCAGATCTCGAGCGAGATGCTACCTAACTCAACGGAGCGATCAGTCACTGTGTCTGGCAGCGTGGACGCCGTGTCTCGTGGCATCTACCACATCTGCGCCGTTATGCTTGAGGTAACATGACCCCACGACCTTCGTTAGGTCCACACCTCTGCGGGGCGTAGGAATTTAGGAAACCAGTGGTTAATTTGTCATCCAGAGGTGGCTCATCTCCAGCTGTAAACCTAGGCGTATCTAGGAGTAATAGTGGGGGCTGTGGTAGCTGAAGGCATAGAGCGGTTGACTTGTAACAAGGAAAGTACGGGTTCGAGCCTCTACTGAGTTGGTCACTGTGTTGTAAGGACCTTGAGGCTTGAGAGAGTCTTTCACACACAACTGCTCAGCGCCATCGATGTTCTGTCGTTTGGTCACACGTGCACTTCTGAACTTGTCAAGGACGGCTATATCAAATGTATGTGTCAGGACCCTTAATGTAGCAAAGGTTTTAAGTATATCACAAAAGAGCTGTCTCTGTATCAAATGCCCTGTATTTATTTATTTTTACTTGCATATTGGGTACACGCAATTAGGCCACGTTGGACTTAATCTAGGCTAAAGGCAGCAGTAGTCCATAGGAGCAAAGGTAAATACTAGTTCATCGAAATTCATTCATTCATTCTGAGAATTTATATAGCACCTCTTCAAGATACCTATACTCAAAGGCTAAATATGTTGCTCTGCCCATGTTAGGCCCATGTAAGAGTAAGACCCGTATGGCGCTGATATAGGGGTCCATATGGAGCCGATATGGTCCCATGAACTTTAGAGAGGAGTGAGCCCTGACTTTACAGTGACTTCCTTGTGTTTGTTTTGTAATCATGATGATGACAATGACTGTTGTTTCGATGTTTTGTTTTTGCACAGTCACCGCCGAAGGGTGCCACGATTCCATACCGTCCAAAACTAGTCATGCAACCAGTGATCGTCGCTGGAGGCCAGGCCTACGCAGTTCAAGGACAGTATGTCGTTCCACAGCAAGACGTAAGTTCAGCCAATGCCTTCGAATTGAATGTCCTTCGCTACACTCTGAATCTCAATGTGCATTTTCAGTTGCTGGACATAGGTATTGGAACTCTTTCCCTGTATCTGTCCGTTCTGCTCAATATCTATCTTCCTGTATCTGTCCGTTCTGCTCAATATCTCTCTCCCTGTATCTGTCCGTTCTGCTCTGTATCTCTCTCCCTGTATCTGTCCGTTCTGCTCTGTATCTCTCTCCCTGTATCTGTCCGTTCTACTCAATATCTCTCTCCCTGTATCTGTCTGTTCTGTTCAATATCTTTTGTCATTTCGCTGTCAGCTTAAGCCTGACCTCTTTCATTTTCCTTATCCACCATGATAGGCTGCCTCTCTGTCTTAGTGGAATCTGATATTTCGATGATGACCTGTAATTATGGCTTTGTTTTGTGTGCCATTCGTTGATGCCTTGTGCATTAGAAGTTGGTAATTACAATTGCAATTTCTAAAAAAATTATTCAATTATGTTTTCTGTTCTTTGGTCATGTTTTTTAGTCATAGTGGCCTTTTTAGTCATAGTGTCCTGTTAGTCAATGCCAGTTTAGTCTCTGCCCAATTTAATATCGGTCCATTTTCCATGTCCAATTAAAGTCCGTGTCAAATCTATTTGGATATAGTTAGCGCTGGGTTTGAACCCATGCCATTCACCTTCTACAGGTGATATACCACTCGGCCGTTGTTGTTGAATGGACTTCTTGTGTTAGTTTCGATGTGTGTGTCTGTTTTCTCTTTCCATCTGTAGCCGAGGGCATCGCAGCATACGAACGCTGGTGCCACAGTCGTCCAGTATCAGGCAGTTCCTCCTCAGGTGAGTCTGTCTTACCTGTCTACATGGGTCTCTCATTAACTCCCCTTCCGTCTCTGCCCCAAGCCCTTCCTTCCTTCCGCGGCGTCGTCCATGGTGGCCCAGTGGTAGGTAGTGTGGTTGGCTGTCACGTTGTCTCAGTCCAGGATGCTAATCTCGTGTTATTAATGTTGGCTGTGTGCTTAAGCCGCGCTCTCTGTCTGATCCACATCTTTGATGACTGTTATTGATAAAGGCATGAAAAGAGAGCAATAGACATGACCGTACCTTACCTTTGCTCTAATTTACCATACCATACCTTACCTTACTTTCAAGTCCATAATAAAGTGACTGCCATTCTGGAATATGGTTGGCTGTTGCCGCGCTTTCGATCGACATCCAATGCAAAGTAATCTGCAGAAACTATTAACATTAATTAATATAGAGTCTTAATTAAGAAAAAACTAGTTTAATCGATAGATCATAAAAGTATAAAAGTAGCTCTGGTGTTGATCAGTCACAGGATTGATGAACACAAGAGTTACTTTCTAACTTCAAGAAGCGACGGTTGATTTCTGATATCTTGCCATGACTTATATGATCAGCACAGATTAGAGTTCATCTTACTTGTTTACAGTTTGCCAAGATGGCGATACAGCAAGGCATGATGGGACATGCTCTCTCTCCTTATATGGCGCCACAGACGCTACTCGCTCCTTCATATCAGGGTTGGTAGTGCTCATATTCTTTGGGGCTGCCTTGGAGGGTAAGGCAAGGCATGGCAGGGTGGGGCGGTGCTGGACAGAGCAGGGTAAAGTATGGAAGGTAGGAAGAAGGTGAGATAGGGTGAGGCAGGCATGGACGACCGGCTTAATGTAAAGCAAGGTGGGTAAAATATGGTAGACATTGCAGAGTGGAGTAGGATGTTGTAGAGGGTAAGTTTTTTAAAAACCGGACAGGGTAGCATAGGATAAACTTAAATATAAGCGATGGTATACTGCAGGGCATGGCAGGGTTCCTGGTAAAGTTAGTGGGCTTTTGTTCTAAATACAAAGCCGTCCATATGGTTTGTATACTGACGTGTATTGTGTTAGACCTGTAGATGTTAGATGTGTATTGTATTAGATTAGGAAACAATCAATCACTCGATATGAAACAATAGTCTATACTGACTCCAGGTCCCTTGGATTTGAAAAACTTCTGGATGATGTCTAACTAATCAGATACAGGTGCAGTATCATAAATCACAATGCATCAGTCTCTCGTTATGTTAAGTACCTCTGCCAGCTTCGAGTGTTTTTCAGTTGAAATTTCCATGGGAATAAGATGTGACCCATATGGGCTGTATTATAGGGGTTCAATTATGGGAATAATGGGCCTTATATGGGATAATGGGACGTGCTGGCAGAGCTACTATGTAGCGCCGGGCATTCTCTGTTGTTGGTCCAACGGCGTGAAATGACTTGCCATCCTTTCTTCGCCTATCTCCTCGTATTCACTCGACTTCCTTTTACGCCCTATTGAAGACTTTTCTCTATGATCAGGCCTGACTCGGGAGCGCCTCTGAGTAGAGCCCTTGAAGAGGCTCTATATAAATTGATTGATTGATTGATTGATTGATTGATTGATTGATTGAAAGCATGGCCTAAAATAGTATGCTTACTGACACAAAGTGTTCGCCTGACTTGTCTGGAGTGTGTAGTGTGAATTTTTGAAAGATTGATTCATATAAACTACGCACTCTTTCTCCTAATATCTGCAATATTACCGACCGTTTCAAGTACGGCTTGAGCAAGAGCGTGCCTATGACTTTTTTCAGTATTTTTGGCACCAGTTGATAGAACCAGTCAGCGAGAGGCAGTACGTAAATAAACCTGTCGTGATGTGGTGTTGTTAGCTGTAGGTATTGGGGGCTTCATACGGGCACAAGCACCCGGAATGGTCCATACAGCCCAGACACACGAGATGTCTATACCCAACGACTTGATCGGCTGCATCATTGGCCGAGGCGGATCGAAGATCAATGAAATCAGGTGGAGTACTTTCACTTCAAGTATATGGCAGTACGTTTTACTGTAGTTGAGTGCTTCGCTTCTAAGGGTACCTGGTACGTTTAGCTCTGGTTTACGTAGTTTTTGTTAATAGTTTACATCAATGGGCCTCGGTATATTCTAGGGTTAGCGTGCTGGGTGGTTGACTGACTGACTGAATGAGTGAACGAATTAATGAATAAATGGCTGGCTGACTGACTGGATGAATAAATAAATAAATAAATAAATGACTAAATGAATGAGTGATTGAATGAGTGAATAAATGAATGAAGGAATGACTAAAATTACTAAATGAATGACTGAATGACTAAATTAATGAATGAATGAATGAAAAGAATGAATGAATGAATGAACGAATGAAAGAAAGAAATGAATGACTGACTGACTGACTGACTGACTGACTGACTGACTGACTGACTGATCGAACTATCGACTGATTGACAAATTGATTTTGTCTGCAGGCAACTGTCTGGTGCCAATATCAAGATCGCTGGCGCAGAGGAAGGCTCGACGGAGCGGACCGTAACAATAACGGGTCTGCCGGAGGCGATCCACGCAGCCCAGTATCTAATAAATGCCAGGTTAGTCGAGTGGTCTTATAAAGGATACGTCTGAACTTGATGATTCTGGTCGGACTTGGAACGACGGTCGGACTCAACGAATTGGACATCTGCCGCTGCTGCAAAGGCTGCGGCTGGCCAGGCAGCTGGGGCTTCTCCGGCCGCCGCTGCCGCTGAGGCCGCTGTTGCTCAGTTCTTTAGATCAAATTCACGGTTACGTTGCTGTTGATGCTTTTTGGTTTCTGTCTTTGTGACGCGCTTGCTGTGACATTTGGCGTTTTTCATTTCGTGATTTGAATGCTAGGTGGATGGGTGGAAGTGGAGAGATGGAGAGGGAAGGATGGAAATAGATGGGAGGATCAAGATGGAATTATTAAATGGAAGGAACGGGATGGGAGGTACGCTCAGGTACGGGATGGGAGGTACGGGAAGGAAGGATCAGGATCGGAGGATCAAGATCGAAGAATCGAGATCAAAGGATCAAGGTGGCTGGATCAAGGTGAAGGATCGAGGTCGTGGAATCAAGGTGAAGGATTGAGATGGCAGAATCAAGGTGAAAGGATGGATATGGAATGATCAAGTTGGAAGGATCGAGATGCGAGGATCAAGAGGCAAGGATGGATCAATGCGTGAATCTATTTGGTTCTGGAAAGACAAGGGAGAAACGAAATTTGGAAAACTTTAACGTGACAGAATCGATTAGCCTTTCTATGCGAATGTTTTTGGATTCTGGAGCTCAGCTTTCGTATCTGAAGCTGTTTATTGACTTTTAAGAACTTGCCTAAATCTCATTGCTTCTGCAGAGCTTGTTACATTACGCTGTGGTTTGTTGGGAAAATTTTATGTCTCGTACAATCACTTGACGGGCTTGGTTGGTTCTCTGTGTGTTTTATTCAGATGAGATAATTGTGATTAAGTAATTTATTTCTTGTTTTTAGATATATGGGTGAAGGGTAATCCAACGCAGTTGGGTTCAGGTTTCCCCCAAAGGGGCATTGTTTACCCTAGCAGCCACGTTTGTTGGCCCGTATTGGGCCCATAGCCGGCCATACTTAGCCACCACTAGCTCAATGCCTAGTCATTAAATATTGACGCTACATAAATGTAGAAAAGTCGAACACAAAATTTGTGTCTCACATTTTTATATAACACCTGAGATTAGTTGTCTTAAAGAGATGCTGTACAGATTTTTTTATTGCAATTACAGTTATCATATGATAATAGAATAGAGAGTTTTACTTTTAAAGAGTTCAGATGTACGGAATTTCTCGAGAATAGTAACTGCTGGCATTTCGATTTGATAACATAAGAAGTTATTCTTTTGGGTGAAGAAAGGACAGAAGCATCTAACTAAGCGTTGTTGACGATGGAAGGAACCTCCATTGGTTGAAAGTATTTTGTTAGAGTTTAGTATCCGTGGATGCTGTGGGTTGTTGAATTTTGGCTTCATATTGTTAGAATGTAAAGGTTGAATGTTATTAAGGAAAAACGACTTAACCTGCTCATTAATTAAAAAGGTGTGCTAATTGAGGCAATGCTGAATAGTACTGAAAGTTATGAGTAGTTTGTAATAAATTTCGTTTGACAGATTCCATTCTGTGGGTTTTGCCTGGAATTCAAAATATATTCAAACTGAGTATGGAACTGAACCCCAAAGTCTGTGAATCGAAGTTGTTATTCACGCACAAGCCCTTTCTGCTAGCAACATGAAGTTTTTGAGTCAGTCATAAAAGTCCCATCCGGCCTTTAGGTAAGAAGTGAGTGTCAATGATCAAGCCCCCTGCAATTGGTAACACCCTTGGGTTAGTAAGTAACTTAAAAGTATCCGACAAATGTACTTTAAAAGTAAAAGTAAATAACTTTACGTCTTAAGTAAAAGTAAAAAGTACCCAAAAAAGTTACTAGTAAAAGTAAAAAGTATTCTTCCAAATAATACTTTTAAAGTAAAAAGTAAAAGTACTGAGTAGGCCTAATTTTTTGCCCAAATTTTACTTCCAAGAAGACTAATTTTTCAAAATGCATTCAATCCAGAGCACTGGCACAGTTAAAGAAAAGGCCTCTAACAGCTGCACTTGCACGAACTTGGAGAACTCAATTTATTTTAACTATAGTTTCTTCAAACTAGGCCAGGTTAGAAGTAGGTGTCATAATTTTATGTAGGCTATGCATGTATTGTTCCAGTAGGCCTACATCCTTATGAGCAGAAATTTTATTCTTTCTCGTAAAGAATGCTGCATCATCGTCATCTTCATCTGCAGTTAACATCTGCAGTCATCGACAAATACTCATTACGAATTGAAAGAGTTTAGCCTATAGGAATAAAATGTCCACTTTTTCGTCTTATATTTAAGAAAATTTCGCACTTATTTTCCAAGCTACGCAGGAATTACCGCCACAAGTAACGTGTTTTGATCACAGTTAGAAATTACCACAGTCTATGATCAGATTTCCAATCGCGCTCGCGCTGTGATAATTAGCGCCTTGAGCCTCGCCCTTTGTTAAAATAATGTTATAGTGCAATTCTTAGTAACGAACGAGGTAACGAATATTACGAAAATTGTAACGAAGTAAAAGTACCAAAAAGGGTTTAAATGTTACTTCGTTACAAGTAAAAGTATTTTAATTTTGTACTACTTCGTTACAAGTACTGAAACTTTTACAAACGTTACTTTACAACACTTAAGTCCTACATGCGAGTCAATCCTGTGGGTTAGTAGTAAATCCTCTTCCCACTTGTGGGTAAAACCCACGGGTCAGTAACCAAACCACTTCCTGCATGTGGATCAAACCCATGGGTTAGTAACTAAATCTCTTCATACTTGTGGATCAAATCTGTGAATTATCGTTCTAACCAAGTTTAGGTTGCACTTGTGTGTCATATGCTAGAAGATCCTACAAGTGCAAGACTGCCTGCAGCAATAATTCTTTCTTAGATAAAGATGCAACAGTCCTGTGTCAGAGACATCTCCATTCACCTTCTGCGATTAAAACTAGTGTATTTTCGAAAGCACGGCTTTCAGTTGTGTGTGATTCAGAGTTGAATTCATTGAAGTTTTACAAGTACTCAGTATCACTGCAAGCCTTTAGAATTTGGACTCGAGTAATTGCCTCGAGCACGTTCGCAAATCATTTCGATTCGCTCGCTGTTGAATTGCTCGGTCTGTTTTGCAAGAGTTTTAGAGAAAACTGAGCTAGTTAGATGGAAGGAACTCTGCTTCTAAGTTTTTGTTCTACGTACTCATTACTCAGGTTATTGCTTGATATTTTTAGCCTTTTGCTAAATTTGTTTGTAATCTATGCTTTCGAGAAAGTCCGACGACAGTTGACGTTGCATGAAAATGGTGCAAGATTGTTTATGCGTTTTTTGCCGACGTTTTAAAGAGTTTCAGTGTTGCTTATTTTTTGCTGGTGATGACTAGGACAATAGTTATGGTTGCTATATTGTTGTATTGCAATGGTACATCTATTGTGCACCTTTTAGTAAGTATATTGTACTAAATAAATTCATAATTTGTAACTGATTTTACTGTTATCTTCATCATCTTGATCATCAACATCATTTGGCTTGTGCAATTAATTAAGAGCTTTAAAGTTATTTACCTCAGATGTGTTTGGATACTAACTAGTATATTTTATTATTATTATTATTGTTGTAATTGGTAAATAAATTATTAGTTATTAATGTTACGATTGTTATTATTTTAGTTATTTATGTCATTTTCTACCTGATATTTGACTATTAATTTGACAAAAAGCAGATTTTAAAATTCGTTGTACTCCAGTATTGAATTGAAAAAATGTCCAGTATGTCTTTCACTGACCATCCATTTGGCTGGTGCGGGTCGCTGCGCCGTGCAGTGATTGGCCTTCGACTCGCAATCCTGTTTTTGAACTGTTTTTCTGGTGAAATGTTTCTAAACACGTTTTTTGGCAGTTGAGTTGGTAGGCTACACACACGATGAGCGCATTGCACATCCGCTCCAAGGTGAGACATGAAGACTCCATAGGTCACTCCTTTTCCCTTTCCCACTCCCTCATTACCGTCCTCCTCCTCCTTCTCCTCCTCCTCATCCTGTGCTTCCTGTATACCTCTACCTATCGCTGGTTCCGTGAGTGATAGGCTCTCAGCTTAATTATTTTAGCCGCTCGACTCTTAATTAGTTCAACCCCCTTTGTTTTCTAATCTCGATTCACTTGTGTTTGTGCTATGACGATGGCGTTGCGTCAAAGCGCTGTCAAACGCCTTCTGTTACTCCTCCCTTCACGGCTGCTGCTACACTACCAGACTAACAATAAGACTACTGGTGTTAGTTCGTTCATTTCTCCTCAAATTCTCGACGATCCGTTACACGTAACACCACCTCTCGTAAGTTACACGCTCCTCCGTGTTTGCGTCTGTTTAATTGCACATGTTTCCTGTTTGACTGTTGAGTGTTATTGTTTATAACCGCGGCTGTGCTTATGTGCTGCTTCAGAATCCCCAGCCCCCTTTTCTTACTCTCGCTAACGATAATGGCGACGTAGCCATGATTTCTGTACGTTGCTCGTCAATTTTTAAACGGTTTCAATTCCTAAATGCAGGTACTCATAGGATCCATAATACGAACAGGTTAAACAGTGTTTTAGTTGTCAAAAAAGAGCTAGGATGGTGGAGGTGTGTCGAGAATTTTACGGATTATCAAACTACACGAACGCGGCTCAAAATCTAATGTTATCAATATGTTGGACATGAAACAACTGATGATTCATGAGATATTTTAGTTTCCTGAACTCCCCAAACTAGATCTTTTCAGTTAGTTAACTGAGGGTTACAAGAAGAGCTGGGGGGGGAACCCTGACCCATCCACAACTAAAACACTGAGGTTAAATAACTTTGAGAAAAAAATTACGCTTAAAAGTAACGATTATGAGCAGAAATTTATGACATCCAGCTTTGTGGATTTATTTGATCTCCAGTAAAATTGAAATATTCTTGGACTAGACATAGGTACTGGTAATAGTTGTACTAACTTATTCACCATATTCCAGCCCAGTCCAGTGCAATATCAAACCCAGTTTTGATTTCTTTACCAATCGAAAAACTTCAGACGGCAACAAAACAGCAATCTTTGAGACGCGCACACTGCTTCGAACTGTAGCCTATAACACGTTGATTTACCTGTTAGTGCTGTCTCTGTTAACCTGTTCGTTTTCTACTTACTTACGTGCATTCCCAGTTCGGTCTGTTTTTAGTCTGTTGTGTTTTTTTCCGTCCTGCACTGAGCCAAATGCATGATCAATGAAACTGGGTTTTAAACGGTTCGAAATTTTCATCTCCTCAAAGCTTTTTAACTTTTTCTTTTTGGTCGTTTTCCGGTTTCATACAAGATCATTCGTAGTCTGTTTCATTCACTTTTGATCATGCTCACTAAATAGTTTATGTAGCTCATTTTGAAAGTTAATTATTGGAGATATGATTTTAACTGACTTAGGTAAACTTCATTTGGAAACACCTCTTAAGGTGTTTCCATAAGTGGTGTTAATTTTTAATAATATCTAATGATCCCTGCTTGTCTAATATATTACGCTTGTGGAGATTCATAAAAGGCGCTTTATAAATGCTTAGATATATACAATAGGTTTTTTTAACATTTGCCATCAGCTGTTGAATTACAATCCGTTGAAAACAATTGATAAAACTGACCATCATTAGAAACCCGCCTTGGTTTTGTTTATTTTTTGAGACCAGACTAAATAATGAAAGGTAACAAACAAGGTTTTCACCAATAAATAAAATAATAATAATAATTTTCCCCTAATTTTTGCAATCCCGAGGGATCAAAGTAGATAATAACAATAAACCATAGTCAGAAAACCAACAGTCAAGAGTTGTGTTGAACATTCTGGATTAAGACATATAGAACGATTATTAAAAAGTTACACTGTCACTTGTTACGTCACATTTATGTCGTCACATAAAGATTTAGGCATAATTTCACTTGACTTAAATTTAACGTATACTTTATCGTTTCACAGATTTACATTACACGATATAAAATTTGCTTTAAGAGTGACTCCAAGTAGAGCCTAGTTAGAAAAAGCTCTACATAAATCATCCCTTATTTTGAAATGCAGAGCATTTGGAATGTGCTACATAACTAGCTGTTGCAAAGTCGCTTTTTTCGAGTTAATGTTAACCCTAGAGACTGTTAAATCATGCTAAACCATTTCAGGTCATGTTAACTCTTGTCTTGCGTTTTGCTGCTTTGCTGAATTACTAAATCCGAATGATGAAATTTCTAGAAGTCTTAATCATTCCAGTCATTAATTTTCAGCTTAAAAGTATTTGGTTCAACCTTTAAAAAGAAATTTTATGACTCTTCAGCTTTTGAATTGTATTTAAACTTTATCAATCTTAAGTATGTTGTGCACTGCTAATTTGTTTACTGATCTTTGTGATAAGTTTGTTTTATTATTTATTTTTTAATTATTTAATTATTTAAGTATTAATATATGATTTAGTTATTTTGCAAATGCGTCTGATATAGCAGGATCATTACTCTCGGAAAAATATATATAAAATCTTATATTGCTTTTGATAATTGTGAATGATAGGCATAATAATAATAATGCTTTCCTATTTTAATGTTTCTTTGTTTGATTAGAATTAATTATGATAATAGAGCAGCACTTATCATAGCTCACAAGTACAGGCTGTTTCAGAAAAATTCAAACTAGTCGACTTGTTGCACTGTGTCTCTGAAGTCTGGTGGTTGTGTTCCCCACTTTTGTACTTCTTTAAATCAATTTTATTCCTTTCTAAATCCTCCCAATGCACTTTTTATTTAAGCATATGACATGTATATATATATATATATATATATATATATATATATATATATATATATATATATATATATATATATATATATATATATATATATATATATGTATATGTATGTACATATATATATATATCTTATAAATATATCATACTTAGATATAATGTAAAGGTGTAAACATAGCTATATAATTATATATTTTATATTTATAACAGTTTACACATAGATATATAGGCATATGTATATGCACCTTTGTGTTCATGCACTTGCAATTTAAGATGTACACAGACTTATATAACTTAGTTATTTACATAACAGAAAACACTTCATATATAGCGCCTCCGAGTAGTCCTCTGGAAGGGGCGCTATATAAATTTATGAATGAATGAATGAATATATATTAAAATATATATCTATATGTTTTAAACTTATATATAAAAATTATGTATATTGATTGTTTCTTACACGAATAACGCATTTTTTCCTGTTAGAAATTCTGAATGGGCAGTTCCTGCGGATTAAAAACCCTCGTGTATGAAAAAAGTAATTGCTGCCAAAATTTGTTGAATTCGAGTGTAACAGCCGTCATTTTTTCTGGAACAACCTGTATACTCTATTTTGCAGCTGCTTTTTTCTGGAACGGCCTGTATATTCTGTTTCGTAACTGGTTGTTATCTGTTTGGCATGAAGTCCTTCCTCGCTGACGCTTGACTATGTTTTTTTTCTGTTTTTGTTCGACAGCCTTGAGATGCATAACACGTTGGCCTTGACGGCAGCACTTGACCCGTCTGGGGCTAACGGCCTCTGCACGGCCCAACTGCCCGCCCTTCCCTGTCCCTCTTCCTCGTCGTCGTCTTCATCGTCCTCCGTGGCCTTAAACCTCGGCGCCGAATACCATCGGCCGGGGGCAGTTGCCCTCACATCGATGAATTCCGTCACCCTGTCGTCAATGGCGCTAACGCCCGTCACCTCCGACGCCCAGCTGGCCATCGCGGCCGCACCCCCTCCGGGCAGCGCGGCACACCCGCAGGTTGCCATGCAGACGATGACCCTACCTCCAGGTGCGGTCTTCAATCAGATCGCCATTGGCCCGCCGCATCATCAGCATCAGCATCATCACCAGCATCCTCTTCCTCAGCATCAGCAACAGCAATTGTCTGCGGCGCCGCAGCACAACCATCCTCATCACCCCCTTGCCATTCCATTCGGGTCGCTCGTCAAACCGTTTCCCTTCCTCAGCTACGGCAGCTTCGTCAACGCCACGTTCTTCGACGCCAGGGCCGACCTGGCGACCAAGATCAAGGGCGGAGTGGCCCTCGCCGCCACGAGGAACAGTAACAAGTTCGCGCCCTACTAATATCACGTGACGATGATGACGTTGCAGATCACATGATCTCTGAGAACGCGGCGCAGGGCTTGTGGCGAAGCCGTTCTTCAGCCGCTGTGCTGCCAGAGCGGTTGGTAACTTTTCATAGTTATCGGATTCTGTGGCTGGAAGGCTGGAACACCTTTGGTGGTGTCTAGTTGGCCGCCACACGACGACTGGAGTTCTTATCTACACATGGTGCTCACGAGGATGTTTTTAACTGGGTGTGGTTTGCGACTGGTCTTTTGGTAGTCTTTTTTCCTCATCATTTCCGTGTGTTTTGTCCTTTCTTTCTCCGTTTGTTTGGTTCAGAAGTAAGTGTGGATGTATCCAGGATAGTTTTGAATCAGAAGGGATTGTTTTGTGGAGGCGGTCAATTTATCAGATTGGGAAATCCGAAGCAAGTGCATATGTGTATGATCGTTTTTAATCAAAAGTAATTGTTTTGCCAAAGAAGTCATTTATCTTATTGAGAATCCAGAGTTAGTGCGCATTTACAATATCGTTTTCTATAAGAATTTACAGCATTGCCAAAGCAGTCTGTTTATCTGATTGGAAATTCATGTTCGCGATGAAGTACCGAGTTTGGCTGCCTGTGGGTTTCTACTGTATTTGATTTTGAGAATTTCCTGTTAATCAGTTTTTAGCCAAGTCATAAGTTTCAAAGAAATGGTTCAGAGTTTTCATAATTTTCTTTGCGGCTAAAATTTGTTCATCTAAAAATGGTGCAAAATACTTCCATGCCTAACTTAGGTTTCTGGTTCAACATCGTTGCGTGCATGCTTTGTTGAGCATATTTAATAAAGGCGAGATGTGTTTGCTTACTAAAAGCAATCTGTTACAATAGGCTTACCTTCGTGAAAGCTGTGGTCATTATGGTAATCGGTTTGAGCCTTGTGTGTGTTCAATATTATCTTTCGCGAAAAGAGAATGCTTCATGTTGAGGTGCTACCTAGTATATCCACTAGTCTGGTCCAGTGAGTTGTCCTGGAGTTGCTGTCTGTGATTTTACCTTGAATTGATCATTTTGATTTCCTAAAATATAAGACGAGTCATTTACTTTTCTGCTACTTCAAAGCTTCCACTGCAGCCAAATGTCTGAGATTAATCAACCATTGTTATACAGTCACAATATGGCTTCTTCTACTTCTAAGTTAATGAAGTTGTTGTTTTTGTAAATTCGGTGTTCGGTTGAAAGCCATGCATACGTGTAATATGCTTCACATTTTGAATTCTGTGAAAATTCTGTTGCAAGTCTTACATGTACTATGTTTGTTATTCTAAACTGCACTGCTACTAATCAAAGTTTTAAAAAATAATTCAAAATATTTATTTCTATAATTAACTTTGAATTCTAATCATATTCACACGCAGTGCCAATATCAACGTTCAAATGTACAAATTTGTTTTGTACATCTAGTGCCAAATAGTGTGGCATAGCAAATGGCCTATCTGCCACAACTGTACTCTCACATAATCTTGTAAACTGTTGATGGGCAATGGTTTCAGTAATTAATTTTGTTTGATGTTTTTTATTCTTTTCCAGATAAAAACAAGATTAGTTTTAAAATTGTGTAGATGCGTCATTCGTGTATAGTTTAATAATCGATTATTTCAGTCAATTGTTGTTTTAGGGCTAGCGGTGTATGTTTGTTAAATTCTTTGCAAATCTTTAACTTTGTTTCATTCAGAATGACTTGATAGCATAATATTGCCTGGTGGCATGTATTGTTGCTAAGTAACAGTATTTATCTGTAGCATTAGGTTGCCTGGCAACCGAATGAAGCATGCTGACGTCATTTTGCAAAGTAACACATTGTTTGCTGTTTTTCTTTCCTTAAAGTATTGCTTTTATTGTAATCAAAGATTTTCGTTGTTTTCATCATTTTTCTTTACATAATCTGTAACATAAGTCTTAGTCTTGGTTTACTATACTGTCCACGAGACTCGATCAGATTTGTACTGGTTACCGGATAGTATACAATTTATTGCCTATTTTAAACTGTATAATCAGTCTAAAAGTTTGTTACAATATCTGCAAAGACTTTTTCTTCAAATGGGTTATATTTTTAGCTTTCTGAAAATGATTACTTTCTGAATGAATTCAGATTGAATTTTTTTCTCCAACAACAGATCCTCGGCACACTTTTCTCTTTGTATGTCTTGCCTTCAATGCCTATGAAACTTTTAAGAGAATAATGTAATAAGTAAATTACCGAATAAGTAAATAAACAATTACAACAAAAATAATTGGTGTCTAAACAATACAATTGCTAATAAACAATTACATAAAAATACTTGGTGTCTAAACAATACAATTGTTGACTGATAAATGTTCTGTTCTTATTGACATCTAACATTGCTTAGTCTAGTTCAGACAGTACCTCTGATTAATTATTTTTCCTGGGGTGTAATTACAGTTACAATTACAAAATAATTTTTATGCTGTGGTGCTATATACAATTCTTTGATAAATAATAATAAAATAAGTACAACCGAAATTGGGTAAAGCCCATCACAAAGTTCAGATGTGCGCCGTGTGAACAGGCCAGACATATCTGCATATCATTACATTTAGCCTAGTTCCATACTGAGAGCTGCATATCCGATTATTATTAATACAGTCATATCATCAGCCATATTATGTTGGCGTTCTAGTCACGCCATCGTGGCTAACCGCAGGCGAGTCTTCTTCAAGCAGGCATTACTTCGAAGGGTAAGCACGTGCTACATTTTCTGAATGATGCACAAAGACAACAATGATAAAATAGCGAATTTAATTCTGTGCTTAATAATGTCGGGTGATCTTTTGAGTTTCCGTACGCTGAATCAGCTTCTAAAATCACTACAATTGGTTTCCTTGTTTCGGGGTTTTTGTGGCCAAAATATGATTAAATCTTTCAAATCGGTTTGCAGTTGAGGTAAATGTAGATGTTTGAAATCAATAAAGAAATCAAACATGTGCTAAATACCATCCACGAACATGTGCTAAACACCATCCATCAGACTGTCTGACTGTCTCTGCCTGACCTTTTGAATGTTGACCTCAAACCGATTCTGACCCTACCTACCTAGCGATTTTGATTTGACTGAGCACTTGTGAATGATTTGGTTCCCTAGACTCGATTGTTTTGGACGCTCTAGAAATCTTTAGATTATGATTTTGCCTTTCAATGTAGAGCATACATGGACGTATTTAGGGGGTGGTTTTTCAACCACCAAAATGTAGAAATAAAGATCATTTCCAATGGAACCCTCCCAAAAACTTAAAACCCCTCCGAAAATTTTCCTGGCTACGCCCCTGAATGCATAGGGTTGACATTAGGGTGTTCAACATAATTTAGCCGATTGTTGTAATGAAGTTCACCGTAACATGTTGGGGAAGGTTGTTTTTGGACTGTTTTTGTCATTCAGGTGTTTTAGACAGAGATCTTGTAATCTCTGACTGCTATCTTGTCTACAACATGAAATTAAATGTATTACTACTCCTACAAATAGTACAGTGACTACAGTCCCACCTTGAAGATTGCTGATCATATCATGCCTAGCAAGTGTCCTTTCTGTTCTCTTATTCATTTGCGAATTTCGGGTTGAAGTTTTCAGAATATTTGAACTTGTGTAAATGTTTTCAAAACGTTATAACCAGTGAACTAGGGCTGCCAACCGTCCCGGATTCGCTGGGACAGTCTCGGAATCGGCATTGTTTGTCCAGTGTCCCGGATTGATCCCAAATTGTCCCGGAATTTGGTGTAGGTCCACTTTACCAAATGATGTTCTTCTTTTCGCACACTAAACTCGACAAGTTTTACGATGAATTTTGCGTTCTGCGCTCTAGGCCTATCAGATATGACGTTACATATAGTAACGTGGACAGGGTAAATTGATAATGGCACATCGAGTGACTGCAGGCGTCCCGGAATGGCAAAATCACAAGTTGGCAGCCCGAGATAACCTCCCAATTCTAAAGGCTAACTCACTTTTAGAAACTATAAATTATATAGAAGCAGTGTGATTCTGAAGTTTAGTTCGATTTTTAAATTTGAAACTCGTATGCAGTATTTTGGTTTGAGGTGTCTGATAGCATTTTAGAACTTGAATAAATTTTCAGTGTTAACTTCCATCATTTTAAGATGTTTAGTTACTGCAGAGTGCAGAGTTTTTAAAGTATCATTGGACGGTAATTAGGCCTACCTTTGCTATGTCGTAGCGTCATTAAACAGTAGGCCTACTGTTCTAAAAAAGCTCTGTCAACAAAAAACGAGCTGACCATTAGGCCTAGTCTTAAAACGTTGTCACTGTCATCATATCAGAAAAACTATTTGAGTCAAGTATTGTGTAGTTTTTAAACTTACGACGTGCATTTCTGAAGTTCTTAAATATCACACGTTCAATTATTGTTGAAACCGTGGAAGATTATTATCGCTGCTTTTAACCATATCTGTCTATATTATATCTATTTATGCTGTGTTCCTTTGATTTCGACTTTGGCACGTCGAAAAAGTAGCTTTCGAAAATGTAACGTTGAGGGTTGTTAGTAATATTTTGGAAGAGATGTATTTTTATATATACATTATTATATATATACATGTTAGTATAGCTAGGCTTAGGTGTATATAATTTGCTGTCTCTCTTTTCATTTCATTTGTTACTAGTAAAATAATCGTGATGACTCCAGAGAACGTTTAGTGCTCTAAGAAATTATACGCGATGCGTTCTAATATCCGAGACTCATTAAACTGTATAGGGTTGAAATTCAGAGGCCCAATCAGGGATGACATAATACTGACAATAGCAACAATAACGGCAGTTATTTCAATTCTAACAGCAATAATTGCTATTACCTATGATTCATTTCTACCTTATGCAAAATAATGTAACTCGTTGTAAAGTAAAATGACAAACTCTTCTCAGTGCCGCGCAATGGCTGTTTCTTAAGAGTCTGCATCTGAGCTTCTAAAGAGCAGTCAATGAGTACTTCTGATGAGTTTCTATTGAAGGGGCGCTACATAAATCTTTGATTAAAATTATAAAGTGAGCTATATAAGGAACGCGTTATTACATTAAGTATTTTCTTCTTTTGAGTTCTTTGTCATATTTAAATGAGTAGAAGTGATCAGTTTTGATGTGTGTCCAGTTACTAACGACAGAAGTCCAGCAGAAACTTCTTTAAGCATTTACGAATGGGATTATTTAAGTTGTTGTATGTTGCTGAAGAGTGCTAATTAATTAACGTCTGTAATCAAACGCTCTGAATGCATTTTCAAAATCAAATTATGTGGTTGAAACCATCATCGTCATCACTATCCGCATCGCATGCATCATTGTCAATATAAATGTCGTTATCATTATTATTCTTTTTAACAATGTGATTATTAATATCGCAATTATTACAGTTAAGTATTGCTAATTATTTTCATTATTAGTGTTTATTATTGGTATCGCATTTTTATTTAGCCTACTATTTTATTTTGTATTTACTCAGTATTGTATTCTATTTTTATTACTATTTTATTTTTATTTATTGAGTATTATTTTCTAGTTTTTATTAGCTGCTATTATTATTATTATTATTATTATTATTATTATTATTATTATTATTATTATTATTATAGCAATGGGGTCGAAGCGTTCGAAAATGCGTCTCCTCTGATAATAGTCCGATCATAGCGTTCTTTTTGGCGTTTAAATTTTAAAGCTGTTTAGAAGTCGATTTTTTTAGAAATTATGTAGCCACTTGTAACTTTTTTGACTGATCTCGTTAAACTGGTAATGTATTCTGTAAATAATTCAGTTAGTGGTCACGTGGCCCGTTTGAGATGACGTCAACTTGTCGGAAACATATCTGAGATTCTCGTTTGGTTATTCTTTCCTTTTCGTGTTTGTCTTGTTTCATGATCTTATCAAATCTAATTACTTCTGTATATATATAGATCCAAATAGCATGACGCAGCACAAGGGTTCGTCCATTGTAGCTGTAATTGTAAATGAACATTTATATAGCGCCGTAGTTGTAATTGTAGGCCTAATTGAATGTTTATATGGCACCTAAAGGAGCAAAGCAAATCGGAGGCACTCGTAAAGGACGTCCGCAAAGAAGGGACGGAGGAGGAGTCGCCCAAATGCGGACAAGAGCAGGGTTTTTTGTTATGCCCAACGCGGACGTCCGCACCAGTGAGGTATGCGGCTACTTCAGTACATCGTGTATATTACCGTGAACACAATATTTAGTCCTACAGCGGACAGTCTCTACTTCGTCGTACCTTATTGGCGTGTACCCCACTGCGTAGCACAGTTAGCCCCAAATGGGCTCCATATGGGTCCCAGTTGAGAATATGGGACACGACCCGTATTGAACCTATGTGGGTTCCACACATATTGCCAGTGGACATGCTGGTAGGATTCTCGGCGACACACAAAAGGAAGACCAGCTTATAGCACCGGCACTACATCAAATCAGGTCCGCATTATAGCGAGGATCTATATATATCATAATATTATATATATGTATATATATGTGCTGGAAAAACTTGACCTGAACCTTCTTGCAGCTGAATTTCCTCTTATATCATTCTCTACCTCTGTACGAGACCTTGGTGTCATCCTTGATCAGGAACTAACCTTTACTAAACACCTCTCCTCTTTGTCTCGCTCCTGCTTTTACCATCTTCGTCAGCTTAGGGTCGTTGCTCGCTCTGTTTCAACCTCTGCTGCTTCTACTCTTATCCATGCCTTCGTCTGCTCTCGTCTAGACTATTGCTCTTCTCTTTACACTGGTCTTCCTCAAGTCTGTTTGTCCTCCCTGGAGAGGGTCTTTCGGTCTGCGGCGCGCCTTGTTGGTTCCATTCCTCGCTGTGGTAGCGTATCCTCCTACATGCATCATACTCTACACTGGCTTCCCTCCGGCAGCGTATCCTATATCGGCTCTGCTCTCTCGTCTGGCAAAGCGTCTTGGGTTCAGCTCCTCGCTACTTGTGCACCATCTTCACTCTCTCTTCTTCTCTTAAGGGTCGCTCAGCCTTCCGTTCCTCTTCTCGCGGGTGACTTCTTGGTTCCACATGCCCGCACTGCTACTATGCAGTGCCGAGCATTCTCTGTTGTTGGTCCAACAGCGTGGAATGTCTTGCCATCTTTCCTTCGGTTATCTTCTCGCATTCACTCGGCTTCCTTCTACGCCCAATTGAAGACTTTTCTGTATGATCAGGCCTGGCTTGGGAGCGCCTCTGAGTAGAGCCCTTGAAGAGGCGCTATATACATTTTAGGATTGATTGATTGATATATATATATATATGTATATATATATATAAGAAATAGATGAATGAAAACACCAATTACATTATTTTGTTTGCATTGCAATAATTTTGTCTTGTCCGATCGGGAACGCCATCGAGGCGCTAAATAAATGTGTTCTTGCAATTATTATTACAGTTATTTTCTATATACTCTCGAGTCTCACCTAAGGCAAGAAACTGTAGGCGGCGCTATATAAACTGTCTAGATTTTCGATTACATTACGTGAAGGCAACACGATATTCGAAGACCGGGTTACTGAATTTTATCCGCAGTTCGTCCGTTTACGCAGGACGTCCTTCTCCTACATTAGAGGGCATATCGTAGTCCTCCATTGGCTCAGGAAATGTAAACGCGGGGTTTTCATAGGTCTGCTGTCTAGTGTTCGAAGCGGTAGGGCGCTGTCTACTACGGCTGGTAGACTCATATCTGTATGGAGTGGTAGAGAGCTTGGCGGTCGAAGTGGTAGGGTGATGCCCATCTGAGGTTGCGTGGGAATCCTGCATTTCATCTTTGCCTAGAAAGAACCGCACGCCTCGAGAGCTACTTCCGGTGTCCGCGCTGTCTTTGCTAAGTGACCTCGGCTGGAGATCGTTCTGGGTTTGATTCCTAAGGGCCAGCGTAAAGAGGGCTGCCTGCGCCTGCCTTCGGGATCGATGCCCCATGGTGCCACCCCTCGCCAGAACAGTTCGAGCCAAGTGGTCGCCATTGGTGTCTTTGTCTTTAAGGTTCCTCCTGAGGTCGTTGAATCGGCGCATGAACTGCGCGTTGACCGTGGCACCATTGACCCTCCTGGTCATGTGCCTCTGCCGCCTGGCCCTCAACGAGCCCCCGGTCGACGTCGATGCACTCCCCTGGGACGATTTTCGTTCAGCCTCGAGGTTCCCCATCAACCTGGCCAGCTGGATCATGTTCTGCACGTTTTCCTTGTCCAATTCTGTGGGCGATGTAGACGTGGAGCGAAGGATGGTCGTCGACATGATGTGTAGGAACGTTGAGGTTCGATGCAAGATCATCCCTATGATCTGGATGACCATCAGGACCCCGAACATAATGAGAAAGGTGAACCCCAGAGGGTCGAGCTTGATGACGTTACCGTCGTTATCGAGGCACGGCCAGGTGACGTAGAGGCTGGCCGTATTCGACTGGAGGACGTAGAGGGTGATGATGAAGACTGCGTTCAGGAAGAGGAACCCTATGGACATTCGGTTGCGAAGCTCCATCAGTTCCTCCTTCGCCTTCTCTTGCTCGTTCTCGTTCAACACCAACGGCTTCAGGTAACGATCGATCAGTTGCTAAAGAATAACAGATAATCAACCATCGCATCATCAGCTGCGTTGTCGTCATCATCACCATCGTTGCCGTCGTCTTAATCGTCGTCAACATCGTCGTCGTCGTCGCCTACGTTTTTCACATCATCGTCGGTGTTCTCATAACCGACACAGTCATCGTCGTTGCTATCAAAGCATCATTACCATCATTATAGTCATCGTCGTCGTCACGTATACGTGTATGGTGTCATCGTGACCGTCATCATAGTCATCATCGTTATCCTAATGATCCCTCAGGTGAAGGACTCATGCGATCAATTCATTGAAAATGAGGAGCAGAGTCGCCCTCTGTTGAAAACATCTATATCTTAGATTTACACCGTGACTGATCATCTATAACCTGGAAGAAGATGGTTTCGTCTGGGTCGAGTTGTTTGACGGGACCTTCGCCCAGTTCCGAGTCTTCAAACCACGATTGATTTATGAGAACATCTCGATCTGTTTCTGAATCCGAACTTCCAGCCATCGACCCAACAACATCTCCGCAGTTCATCTCGGAAACCGACATCTCTGCAAGAAAATAACGCAAACAACACTCAAAATAACGATCGAATATCAAATATGGTACCTTTACTCAAAGCTTTCAACTGGGTCCACAACAGAGTGATCACCTTGGCCCACTGCCCTTCTGTCTCGCCTTTCAACCCATCCGAGCCAAGATGACATACTGTCTCGTGCTAGCTTATTTGGACGGCATTTCTATGGGAGGAAAGTTGCGGACGGTGACAGAGGATGTAACACTTCTGGAGCTTAAATGCAGATCCCTAGGTCTACAACTCAACCGCGCCTATTGCGAAGTAATCTCCAATGTCTCGGATCTGGAAGCGAATCACCAGCTTTTGGGCCGCTCAACACACACCAGCCCCGGAGGGCATCGCTGCTGTGCGCTCCTCACTCTGTACCAAAGAGGCACTAAAAGAATCTCTTGTAGCCACACGGCGGACCTCAGCAATGCGCTCGAGAAAATGCAAGACATTACGAAGCACGACGCCTTCATCATTCTGAGGTACTCGCTCGGCGCTACTAAGCTGTTCTACACCCTGCGATGGTGCCCCTGTGCGGACCACCCGGGACTTGACGCGGCCCTGCGTTCGAGTCTATGCCGAATCCTGAATCTACCCTTGACCGAGGAGGCATGACTTCACGCTACACAGTTACCGTCTCAGAGGAGGGGACTCGAACCCTTACTCTTCTCGTTACTGGGAGAACGCTATATCAGATACCGCGTCTTCTTGACTGTTCTCTCTCGACCGGAAGGACTCGGTTGAGGTCTCTACACAGTAACTGTCTCAGAGGAGGAGGAGGCTCGAACCCCTACTCTCCGCGTTACAAGGTTGGAGCTCTAACCAATCGGCTAGTCTGTGTCCCAAACTGCTGGAGCGTTTGCCTTGAGTGGCGCCACCTAGGGAATGCCGTATACGTACATGACTTCTCCTATTGCTAGAAGACCGAGTAAAATTCTACTATAAGCTAATCGCCATTTCCATAGCTCACAAGACATCAAGCGATGGTTCCCCAGAATGGAACCAATCGACTATGGCTTTCTTTTAGACGAAGTTCAGTTGAAATCAATTAACAGAGGGAGTCTTATTAAGGGGATTCGAAGGGTTCAGTGGCCACAGTGGGAGACTAAAAGTGACACCCATTGGAAGATTAATAGCCTGGAATACATATTGGGGAGATTAAAAGGGGCATGCATGGGGAGATTGAAACCGACATCTATTGAGAGGCACATATTGGGAAGGCTAACAGATGCATATATAATAAAGTAGAATCTAAAAGATTGAAAATTAAATATCCGAATACCTGCATCCTCAACAGATTCGATGCTGCGATAGTCCTCCTCCGTATTCCTCTTCTCTTCCTCTATCTCCTCCTCTTCCTCCTCCTCCTCCTCCTCCTCTTTCTCCTCCTCCTCTTCCTCCTTCTCCTTCTTCTTCCCTACTTCGTCCTTGTCCTTTCTCTTCTCATCTTTCTCTTTCTTCTTTTCTCCCTCCTCCGTCCCGTCTCCCATGTTCTGCCTCTGCAACTCAGGCGATCCATCCTTCTCCAGCTCTTGCTTCTTCACGCCACTGGCATTCGGTGACTGCGTCAAGGTCAAAGCGGACGAAGGTGGTTCAGCGTCCCTGACATCCGCCTCTTTTCCGACGACCTCCATCATCTGCGTCAGCGTTCGATCGATGTTCATCAGGACCTGCGTCACTTCCGGTTCCGTTGTCTCCTGCTCCGAGCAGCAGGCGATGTTGAGAAAGTTCCCACATCGACAATCTCTCTTTCTCTTCATCTTATCCATCAGCCCTCCGAGCAACCCTTTCGTCTTCGCCTTCTCTTCCTCAATCCGAGCCAGCTCCTCGAGTTCCTTCCGCCGCTGGTCGGCCTTGACCTCGCTGGCGGTCTTCTTGACCTCCCGAGTACCCCACGAAACGACGTGGATATTGCAGAAGGCGTAGATCATGAGGATCATGTACATCGTCGGAATGGCAAGGAAGTAGACGAAACCATTAATGACGCAGAAGATCTCCTGAGGATGGAGAATTCCGCCCAGGATGAAGGTCCCGGCGACGAAAAAGAAGAAGACTGACGTTGGATGGCAGAGACCCTTCTCGACCATCGTCACTATCGTTCCGATCAAGACCAGCATCTGAATCAGGCAGTAGATGGCCGCCATCACCAGAGCAAACCATAACTGAAACCGAATCAGAAACTGGTATCACTACGTATACAGGCAATATTAAGTAAGGTGGGGTAAGGTGAGATATGGTGAAGCTTAGAGGTGAGCTTAGCTAAGTTAAGAATATTTTCGGTAAAGTGAGGTGAGGTAATTACTGTGAAGGATTGTAATGTAGTGTAGGTGAGGGTAAGACAAGCTAAGGTATACAGGTGAGGTAAGGTGTGGGTGGAGTGTAGCTAGTTAGGTACAGTAAGCCTTAGTAAGGCAAGGTATAGGCATAAGAAAAGGTAATAATAAGATGAGGTTAGCTGAGGTAGAGTGAAGCATGATCAGGGCCGTAGCGAGGCATGTGCCAACGGTGCCACGGCACAGGGCGCAACTCAAGAGGGGGCGCAAATTTTTAGGCGGAATTATTTAATTATTAATTACTTGATCTTGAAATATAAATATAAATAATAAATTAAATAAATGTAATAAGATTAAATAAGCTTAATACCAGTTTAACAAATCTGGCATAGACCAAAATTGGCGCAGAAGCCAAATAGAGCGAACTGCCGTGATTAGTGGATATTTACGTGAAGAAACGGGCGCTTGCGAAGTTGCGATACTGCGCTTGGATTGGTGGAAAAGCGAGCGAAAGAACGCGGTTCGTTAGGCACGTAGATTAGCCTATGAAACAAGGCGAGGCACTGAGAAGAGGCTCTTGTGTGATTTTGCATGTACCGTCCCTGCTTACTGAAAAAATGCATTGCTATTGAATGGCTAATTCGATCCCAATGAAACTGTAATTTTGAAAAGACAGCTAACTTAATGAAAGTATAGGCCTAATGATGAGTATAATTTTCGCGTAATTGGGTGTGGAAACCGCTATCCGGTATCTCCCGTGATTTTCATTTTAATTAAGCTATAATCAGAACTAGCGAAATGGCGGATGTTGAGTTGTCAGTGCCAGCTCATACAGAGCTAGATGATTTAATCTAGAAAGTTATACAGCGGCAAGAAGAACAGGCAGAAGTGCTAAGGAGTATCGTAAGTGCTAAGACAGAGAGTGATCCCAGACCAATAATGCAAGTATATATACTGGGACGAGGAGCCCACTCAGAGCGAACACATTTCTGTCGCAACCAAAGTCGGTCGTAGGCTCTAAGCTCGGCCTAGTAGCCCATCCGAAGAGTTGACAGACATGGCGTCTAGCGAAGCTATACAAGTCACTGTAGAGGCCCCGTAGGGGCGCACGCCTGCTTCATAAACCGCGTGTTGATTACACGATGGGCACCCATGGGCCATGGCTTACGTTGCGACTTGGGACATCGAAACCGAGGGAAGTCGAATCCTTTCATTGTGGAACTTGCGGCAAGTTACTTGCCCGAACCTCCCTGCCCTCAAAGTCCCTTCAACAGCAAAATAAATCTGAAGTGACTTAAATTAAATGTTAATAGAAGCACAGAAACTTCGTTTCTATTTTCTTTAAAAGACAAAGCCTTCTATTATATACCCGAGATAACAATTTTGGTTGTTATTGGTAAAGTTGATATTTGAGAAGTGGGCGCTATAGATTTACGCTTGGCAGAGGGCGCAATTATAGCTTGCTACGGCCCTGAGCATGATGAGATGACGTAGCGTGAGGTGAGGCGAGGTAAGCTAAGATATGATTCGCTTAGGTAAGACGAAGTCAAAAGATGAACTTAAGCAAAGTGAAGGCAAGGTAACTTAAGCCAACTTAGGTTATAGGTAAAGTGAAGGAAAGGTAACCTCTATAGATGCAAACTTAGGATGAGACATATATAGTTCTGTTCGTCATCATACGTCCTATACCTGCTCCCATGACCCACCTGTTTCTCGGGTTTAGTGAAGTAGCAGAGTATAATGAAGATGACGACTGGAATTAGATTGATAATAGCGGACGTTGCGATGCTTATGTCGATCCAGTTGGCAAGCGCCGCAGTCAGAGCCCCGATCATCATCATGAAGATAGTTCCTGGTCCGACCAGGGACGCCATTAGCAGCATCGCCTGGTAAAACATGTAGATGGATGACAGATTCTCGTTGACGGTTGTGGAGTGGCGCCAGGAGGTCAATAGGTCGATTACGTTGGCCATTGTTGAAGGCATCCATCGCCGACGCTGGTTAAAGAACTCGTTGAAACCCTCCGGTGAGAAGGCATAGGAGTCCGAGGCGGCACAATACTCGATCCGATAGCCCTCCTGGAGGATCAGTGTGCACAGCCAACGGTCTTCGCCTAAATGTACATGTAATAAACACGCTTTTCTATCACGACCGTATGGCTTCGACTCTGAATTGCTCGGACGATATCCTTCACCACCGCTGCATGCCCGTTTGAATGGGTGCCCCGTGTACGGACCGTGTGCTATGCTATTAGCAATCGAGTGGCATCGACATTGCAGGGTCATTTTGAAATGCATTCATCGGGTGGATCCTTGACCATCGTGGCCCGTTTCAATGTGTGGTGGTCGAGTTCACGTATCATGACGTATGCTCGAGAACCCGCAAATGTTAACATCACAGTTTCTCATTGAAATTTCCATCTGTTCTTAATGAACATTAGCATCTTTGAGGCTAACCTTCTTAATGAACATTAGTATCTTTGAGGCTGGTGATGAATGCACTCAGTAAGTCAAGGAAGGCCTACTCGAACTCGTAGACGCCATAAAATGTTACATAACATTACAAATGTTTAGTTAGAAGGAGGTTAGCCAAGCCAATTGGCAATCCCAGAAGGAACAGCCTTAAGACCTAAGACACGCCCATCAGATTAAGATAGACGTGCATTGGACACACGATATACATCAATCATTAACTTTGACCCGCCCAGCAACATTTAGCACTTTGACGACGAACTGAATTGGTTTCCCAGTCATGGTTGCCCAGTTTTTACATTCATTTGCACATTTGTGGCAAGCTTAGGATTACGATTACGTACCCTGGTCAAATTGGATGCGATGACTGGCTTCCGTTGCAACAGTAGTGTACTTTCTTCATGACGTTATCGGCCATGAGGGCGGAGCCACGCATCAGACTGAAACAGCCAGGACTACAAAGCACGCAGCCAATCACGTGTTCGGTCGCCTTTTGCATCCAGTGACCAATGGCGTATTCAAACTCCTGATACCACACCAACGGACCTGTTCATCAAACCAGAGAGCAAATCAGAATGGCAGCATTAGCCTCGTAGAACCCACCCACCACTGCTAGTGACGCCCACCCATAAATGGCCATAATACATAGTAAGACACGCCCACCATGTTATTAAGACTTGTGGGAGCAAGACCCGCCCACCAAAGTAATCAGACCTGCCCACAATGGTTAGTAAGATTGCCCACAGTTATTAAGACCATCCCACTGGAGTTATTAGGACCCGCCCAATGACAGATATTGGTAAGAACCACCCAATAGAGTGATACAGACCAACCCACCAGAATACAATAGTCAAGGCCAGACTGTCGTTTAGTAATATCATTTAATCAGATTAAGGAGGATCAGTTGTTCATACTTTAGTGTTGAATTGGCTAACGTAAGTTAAGCCAACCCATAATGCGAAATAATGCGAGATCAAGTAAGACACGCCCATCAGATCAAGTAAGACACGCCCATCAGATCAAGTAAGACACGCCCATCAGATCAAGTAAGACACGCCCATCAGATCAACGTAAACGTTCATTGGATGACACATCAGATGTGCTACACACGATATATCAATCATTAACCTGGACCCGCCCTGGCAACATTTAAACAGAAGCCGTTTCTTTCGAAACGGCATTACAGTCTTAGAAACTAATGACATCGGTAGGCTTACAACCAGTGCTTTTTTCAGTTGTAAGAGCGGTCCGGAACGGCGTTCCGGGACCTTTTTTCAGCCATTAAAAATAATTTAGTTAATTTTAATTTGCATATAGAAAATTATGGAAAATTATTTTAGATACTATAATTTAATGTAAGTGCTTTCAGTGTTTATTGATACTGATATAATGAAACAGAAATATTAGCATAAAATATGCCCCTATAATTGTTCTGAATTTGTTGAGTTCCGGTCTCCGGAACCTTTTTGACTGCCTCAAAAGCACTGCTTACAACTATTACACATTGAGCTGTTGTAAGTGGGATATATCGTACAACAATTGTTGATTATGCGGTTGAACTGTCTGAGATCTATAGAATACAATGCAATACAATTTAGTACAACTTTATTTGATATTACCCTCCTTCCAGAGTTCAGAAGTGCACACTCGTCGACCATGCCATACGATAGAACATCGACGATGTTAAGCATTTGTAAGTGAAAGACTTGCTCAAGGACCTTACACAGTGACTGAGGAGTGGCAGCTGGAACCCATGGCATGTTCCCACGTTA
Organism: Aporrectodea caliginosa; assembly: GCA_020284085.1. NCBI lineage: Eukaryota > Metazoa > Annelida > Clitellata > Crassiclitellata > Lumbricidae > Aporrectodea > Aporrectodea caliginosa. The sequence goes on from JACEVL010000557.1 coordinate 191,125, forward strand.
GATGCCGAGCGCTCTATTCAATCTACTACCGTGCCCCATATAAAGCACAACAATCGTTTGCGGTCGACTGGGTATACCTGATCCGGATGGATGGATTCGGCCACAGGCTGCTCCGACCTTTTCGTTACGCTTCATCAGATCTATGAGTAGGATAAGTGCGATTGGCTCGAACTCAACGTCACCGTCTAGAGCCAAGAGGAACGTGTTTTCGGCCCTTCTCTGCTTCCGTAAGACCGTCATATCCTCCGCCCACAGTCTCGATCCGAGGAAGTAGTACATGTACATCACCTGCAGTTAAGGTTAACGGTGTACATGTTACCCCACACTTGTTACAATGTATTTTATTTGTAACAGTACACCTGTAATATTATACGTGTAACAGTATCTTTGTATCTTTGCTGTAGTTTCTTCCAAAAGGAATCTTTCTAGAAGTATATATGTGTGTATCAGGACACTTTGGTATATATAGCGCATTTCTAAGTATCTCACATAAGCGCAAGTGAAATAGTATACCTTTGTAATAGAATCTTTATAAACACAAACTTGCACTTTGCAATAGTACTTACTTTGTAACATTAGTCATAGTGTCTTCACACAAGTTTGTATTTAGTAGTAACTTTTAATTAAAATCTGTATAAGCACGTATACCTGCATTAAAGTCTTTATTATGCAATGACATAACATAACAAGGTTTATAGGATCTCAGAAGACTTTCATCTGTGTCAGAGCCACTCTCTCGAGCCTCTTCCACTGCATCTTTACTCAGTATATACTTTACTCAGTAATAGTACTACTTTTGTAGCAATATCGTTGTAGGACACGATATAGACCTGCTGTAATGTAATTTGATATTATCTTCCTCATAGAACCTATTTAGTACTATCTTCGTATAAGTATCTGAGCGATAGCTTATTTGTAGTAGTACTAATCTAACAAAATCGTTGCAACGGTTATATTTAGGTTATACTATCTTTGTAACAGCGGCTTTGGTAATATACTATCTTTGTAATGTTATATCTTCATAATGTAATCCCTACTTTATTCATTAGGGATTTAGTTTGATTTTCAATAATTCACAAGAACACTGATCCGGTCTTTCTCTATACCTGACTCCATCGTTTTCCGCGTCGGATCTTCTCTTTATTCTTGAGATGGACCATGAGTTTGTTTCCTCCCGGCATATGCCATTCCAGTCTGCCTCCATATGGAGTGGGATACTTGGTCGGCGGAGGAATCGCTAACAGGGTATTATGCACAGCTCTACATGATCAACAACAAAAAATACACCTTACAAGGCTTACATAATTATATATGTGCATACATGCATACATTATGGTATCAGAGGGTTCAACTAAAATGGTTTCTCAGCTACTTTGAAAGTCGTGCTCAGAGAGTCATGTGCAATGGTGCACTCTCCGAGGTGGGTCTAATTCAATATGGAGTCCCTCAAGGCTCCAAACTTGGACCCTTATTATTTCTTCTATACATTAGTGATGAATTAGCCAATGTCTCCTCTGTTTTGTTTTTCATACTATTTGCAGACGATTATGACGATACACTAGCTCATCTGACTGGGAGTACAAGCTATTGAGAATCTATTAGATCAGGGTCGTATACAAATAGGAGAATTTGTCTACCGTTTCGAACATGACTTGCTCCATTCGGTCTTTAAGAATAAAGAATTGCATCTATGACAAAGATACTACTACTATTCTATCTGCGATCGGACATACCCAGTTACACACTCATTGTACAAGAAACTCAACTGCGTATCGCCCCGTCAAGGCTCGCACCAACACCCGTAGGTTTTAATATCAGGTCTTCCGGTTCCTCATTATGGAACACGATCCCACTGCAAATCCATCTCTTTAATAATTATCTATAAGAATTTAAAAATAGATTACGCACCTTCCTCATCACCTGTTAAATATGCTAAGTAATGTATTTGACCGCATTAGTTAGGCTTTTAGTTAAGTTTTCAATCTAATTGCTTAAGACAAATGGAGTCAAGTTATTCACTGCGTGAATTACCTTGTCAAATATGGACAATTCATATTCGCAAAATTCTATGCTTTCCTGACCAATTAGACTTCGACACTTGGCTTCTCCAACGAATTACAATTCTCGACAAAGATTTCACTTGCAGCAATCATCGATAGATGCCCCTTGAACATTACGATTACGGCGCTATAGAAGTGATTAGATTAGATTAGATTAGATTCAGATTGTGAAGATCTATTTTACTGTCTTTTGTTGACCTGTTGTGAACTGATCAGCTATGGTACTCACCACTGCTTTGTAATTTTTTGGGAACTGGCCATTTTCAACTGATATTGAAAGTGGGGAACTTCTTAGCGGGACCTATAGGTCCCCTTAGGTCTCCCTTATTGACCATATTATCCTGTTCTTTTGACTCTCTTCTTAATGATTTGTCGCTTCAACCTCAACTGTTTTAAACCTAATTATCCTTGGAAGATTTTCTGCTTACATGTACTTTTTCTTATAATTTGTATTTTGTTTCTTGACATGATGGTTCAATAAAAATGATTTTGATTTGATTTGACCACAGATTAAATTCATTGGGTTGGGTTAGATTAGATTAGATAGATTAGATTAGATTGAAGTGGATTGGATTAGATCAGATTAATTTATATTATATTAAATTAAATTAGACTGCTTACGAAGCCGCTTGGTCGACCACGCTGACAAGATATTTGACGAATTGATTGATCGACACTTTTTCATTGTCGATAGTCATCGCATCGTCGAAGAATATGTGACCTATAGACAACAGAAATTGTATCATTTTAGGACTGAGTCATCATTTCTGCAGCAGATCTTAATAAGATTATATTAGATCAGACCAGACCAGATTAGATTAGATTAGGTATAGAGGAGCACATCCGCATAACAATTCGGTAACGCTCTTCATCTGCGTTCCAACACTTCGAAACCGCTGAGCGGAACGACCCTGAAGAGTTTGTTGAGACGACATGTATCGTGACGGACATCCGTCACGATAAAGCAGAAGTTGTTACGGGTGTCAGCTGGAGACTGATGGAGAGTATAGATGGCAAGTTCCGGTGTCCACGATCTTTAAAACCACACTGATGCATAATTTCATTTTGCATAATTGCATATCCAAGGCCGACCAATGAAAAATGAGCGTCTCTCCGACATTCCCATACCAAAACGGACAAAATATCCGATCAGATGGAGGTTGTGGTGGTTTTGGTTAAGGTGATAGTCTGTATATGTATATATGTTTATTTACATTTGTATGTATGCTTGTATGCATATATGTATCAGAGCACTTGCATAGCGTTCCTTTAAGTACATGTAGCTCACAAGGGCGCTCCGGCACGGTGTCGAGCCGAAAACGTTTCCTGAACTGTTAAAGATGTTAGTGATGACGACGACGATAACGACGACGACGATAACGACGACGACGACGACGATGATGATGAAGATGATGATGATTATGATGTATGATGATGATGATGAAGGCGACCTACGACGACGATGATGATGATGATGATGATGGTGGAAAACTTTTGATGATGATGATGATGATAGATGATGATGATGATGATGATGATGATGATGATAGGATGGTTTGCGCGGTGGTAGTTTAATCTGTGGTGGAGGTTACGGTATAGCGTTATAGTGGTTCCAGTGGTAATGGTCGTGCACGATGCTCGATGTCGTTACTAGTTTATGCTGTATCCAGACATTAAAAGTAAGAGAGCAGGCCACATTACTTTCTGGCCAGTGCAACTGACCTTGTATCTCAAACACGTTTACTTTCAATGAAGGCTTAATTAGAAACACAAGGATCTGCTACAAACAAACATTGTTCTATAGTCAATTGGCAATAGATTATTGCTGAGTGTATATAAGCTTTATCGCATGACTAAGTACAAATGTCAAGAAATCTGACCTTCGAATTCGTAAAAATCGGGATCAACAATGCTAAAGTGCTTCTGAGCGTTACTTCTGGCCGCCTGATCTGCATCCAACCTTCAGATATACACATGCATACATACATTACATACAATGTCATACATACATATACCGATACATACATAATTGCGTATACGAACATACAAATACACACATACGTAAATAAATAAATATAAACATAACAAGCATACATTGTTACATTCGGCGTTTAAAGTAAGCTACTATGACTAGTCTATTCTAGTATATTCTAGTCTAGTCGATTCTGGTCTATTCTAGTCTAGTCTAGTCTATTCTGGTCTATTCTAGTTTATTCTAGTCTAGTTTAGTCCAGTTTAGTCTAGTCTAGTCTCGCTCCTGAGTAGTAACCTTGAAGGGGCGCTATATAAATCTTCGTAATGAGCATGAATGCGCTGAAGTGTTCTAAGCTGTACGCCTTCTATGCATAGGTGGGAAAACCAAAATTAGATAACATTAGATTAGATTAAACTAGACTATACTAGATGAGATTAGATTAGATTTGACTAGACTAGACTTGACTAGATTAGCTTAGATTAGCTTAGATTAGATCAGATCAGATTAGATTAGATAAAGCTCAGATAAGATAAGAATAGACTAGAATATACTAGAATATATAGACTAGACTAGACTAGAAATATAGAATAGAATAGACAAGAATAGACCATAATAGAATAGACCATAGATAAGATTAGAATAGATCAAAATAGAATAGACTATACTTGGACTGGTTTTTTGTCATCACAAGCCATGGTGTGGTGGTGTGTCATCCAGCTTTCGCTAGAATAGACTAGATTAGACTACTCTAGACTAGACAAGACTGGAATAGAATAAAATAAAATAGAATAGAATGAACTGGACAGGAATGGAATGGATTGGATTAGATTTGATTAGATTAGATTAGATTAGATGAAATGTTACTTGAAAATGGAGGTGAGCAGTTGTATCATCTCTCGTTTCGTTTCGTGCCACATGGTGGCGCAGATGTAGACCATGGGAGACGAATCCCTCTGGCGGATGATTCGACCCAGGAAGTCCTCTCTCTCTCCGTCCTCTATCCCTCGCAGTCTCTCCTGTTCGACCAACACTGCAGTCGACGACCGCTTCTACAGCCATCATCATCATCATCATCATCATCATCATCATCATTATAATAATAATAATAATAATAATAATAATAATAATAATAATAATAATAATAATAATAATAATAATAATAATAATAATAATAAAAATAATAATAATAATAATAATAATAATAATAATAATAATAATAATAATAATAATGACAACAACAACAATAATAATAATAATATTATTACTACTGCTGCTGCCACTACTTCTACAACAACTACTACTACTACTACTACTACTACTACTACTACTACTACTACTACTACTACTACTACTACTACTACTACTACTATTACTACTACTACTACTACTACTACTACTACTACTACTACTACTACTACTACTACTACTACTACTACTACTACTACTACTACTACTACTACTGTACTACTACTACTACTACTACTCTCATTATCATCAGCCTATTTATTATTATCTACTGCTGCTAAGTTGAGTTGTAGGCCCTCTCCCTTCCTCTCTCTGTCACCCTCTCCGTCTCCCTGCCTCTACCTCTTCCTCTGTCACTCCCTGCGCCTCTTCTTCCGCCTCTATCTCTCCCATTACCTTCACTTCCCTCCCACCCTTCCTTACTTTTCATCTCCCTTTCCTTCTGCTCCCTCCCCTTCCATCTTCTCAATGATCTTTGTTATCACACAGTGTCGTTAAACTGAAACTACTACTAGCATTGCACCATAGATATAAGTTATTGGCGTCAGTAGTACAGTATTAGATATTACCAGACATTAAACGAGAACAACACCAACGAGTATTGCACTATTGAAAAGTTACCCGCGACAGTTCTTTGATTCTAGAGATTTTCGGTTCGTCGTTCCTCGTTCTGTTGATGAGGAGAGACTGTTCGAGAAGAACGCCATCGTAAAGAGGCAGCACGAACAACCTACAGTCATGACAGAATGACCGGATCATAACAACCCACTCCTCTAACTTATCAACTGGTCACCTACAGCCTTACTATTGTTATCTTAATCATCTTCATCTCCTTCCTCTTCATAGTCGGGTCAATCTACCCAAAAAACCAACATAACCCTCAACCAGTGTTGTTAAAAGTATCGGGCAAATGTACTTAAGTAAAAGGTAAAAGTAAATAGGACTTTACGTACTTAAGTAAAAGTAAAAAGTACTCGTCAAAAAAGTTACTTAAGTAAAATTAAAAAGTATTCTTCCAAATAATACTTTTAAAGTAAAAAGTAAAAGTACCGAGTCTTAGGCCTAATTTTTTCCCCAAATTTTACTTCCAAGAAGACTAATTTTTCAAAATGCATTCAATCCAGAGCGTTTATTTTTATTATTGTTAATTAAACTGGCACAGTTAGAGAAAAGGCCTCTAACAGCTGCACTTGCACGAACTTGGAGAACTCAATCTATTAAATAGTTTCTTCAAACTAGGCCAGGCTAGAATGCTGTGGTGTCATAATTTTGTGTAGGCTATGCATGCATTGTTCAAGTAGGCCTACATCCTTATGAGCAGAAATTTTATTCTTTCTCGTAAAGAATGATGCATCATCGTCATCTTCATCTGCGGTTAACATCTGCAGTCATTGACAAATACTCATTACGAATTGAAAGAGTTTAGCCTGGGAATAAAATGTCCACTTTTTCGTCTTATATTTAAGAAAATTTCGCACTTATTTTCCAAGCTATGCAGGAATTATTACCGCCACTAGTAACGTGTTTTGGTCACAGTTAGAAATTACCAGTCTATGAATAGATTTCCAATCGCGCTCGCGCTGTGATAATTAGCTCCTTGAGCCTCGCCCTTTGTTAAAATAATGTTATAGTGCAAATTCTCAGTAACGAAAGAGGTAACGAATATTACGATAATTGTAACGAAGTAAAAGTACCGAAAAATGGTTTAAATGTTACTTCGTTACAAGTAAAAGTATTTTCATTTTCTTCGTTACAAGTAAAAGTATTTTCATTTTGTACTACTTCGTTACAAGTAAAAGTACCAGGGCCGTTTTTACCATAGGTGCAAACGGTGCGGTGCACCGCGGGCCCCCGAGCCACAGCGGGCCCCTGAGCCGAGTTTTGTTGCTCTGTGCTAAATGTCATGTGCAAGTCTCAGCCTCATTTCAAATTTCTGTGAAATCAATATGCAAGGAAGCACTATAGTGATTATATTGATTCAATTCATTATGTTTACTAATGCTTACTTACACTGTTTGCTTGCTTACTGACTCGCCACGACAGCACGTAACATGCACCCGCATTCCATAGATGATAGGATGATAGATCTAAGCCTATGGACTGTGCATGCACCATGGATATAGTATTATATCTATGTCACGAAGGGAATAGGCCAACAGCTCTTTTGGAGGTGGAAACCTATGGAGAACATGGCCCGAGTTTCTCTGGACCGCCGAAAACAGGCCGGTGTCAGCTTTAAGGCATAGTTGTTCAAAAGTTGGGCTATCACTTGGGAGGTAGCCTAACGCTGACGGATCAGTCTATTCACTACAGATTAGAGCATTCCCTTCCTCTGGCGGGCAAATCCCCACCATGCCAGAGAAGCATAAAGCAAGCGAGCCACCGTGGTCGCCCTCACCACATGGTAAAGCCCAGGGTGTTTTGACGTGTTTACATTTGCCTAAAAGTTAAAAAAGTCAAACTTAGCAAGTGGCTGTGCTTCTCGTTGACTGTTAGGCTTACATGTATGTAGAAATAATTATATTGAGTTTGAAATTGACTTATATTAGATGCGTTAGCAGCGTTGAAATTATGAGTAACTCATAAACAAATCCGGATCGCAGAAAAGACAGGCAAGGGAAACTCGGAAGCACTCAGTGACTCAGTAACTGTTGTTGATATGACGCTTTCATGTCACAAAAAGGTAGACGTGGAATTTGGACCTTTTAGCCTGCATTTGCTGGATTTAACCAAACTGCGTGAATGTGAGAGATGAAAACGATCTTCACGGAGTTTTTGGCCTAGCTGATATTTTGGCCTATTTGCTCATTTGCTGCAGGCTGCAGCGTTGAAGAATTAATTACATATTTCAGATTAATTTTATCAGATTTTATTCACAAATTGTTATTATTTAGTGTTTAAGTGTTCTATCTACATGTAGGCCTACACTTACATGTACTCTCAAACAGTCACTTACATTACTAGTACGTATAAAGATTAGGCCTAGGCCCTATAACTACGGGATAAATTGGACATACAAAACCAACGGCAAACCAACGGCCGCTCGACCGACACGGGCCCACTTTTTGCACCCACATTCGCAGAACCTTATAAACGGCCCTGAAAAGTACTGAAACTTTTACTTAGCCTAAGTACAGTAACGCGTTACTTTTACTTCGTTACTTTACAACACTGCCCTCAACAAATTGATACAAAAGGTTTTTCAGTTGATTTTGGTACTATTTGGCATGCTTATTAACACAGTAAAAGTCTACTCTGTTCTGATCATCGGAAAAGGGTCATTTCCAAGATGCCGTCCAAGATGGCTGCCTGGGGCCAAAATTGTCTATATCCCAACCTAGAGAATTGATACTAAAGGTTTCTCAATGGAATCTGTTACCATTTGGCATGCTCATTAACACAGTAAAAGCCTACTCTATTCTGACCATCGGAAAAGGGTAATTTCCATGATGGCCGCCTGGAGCCAAAATTGCCTATATCCAACCTAGAAAATTTATACAAAAAAGTTTCTCAATGGAATCTGTTACCATTTGGCATGCTCATCAACATAATTTTGTAAAAGAATACTCTGTTCTGACCATCGGAAAAGGGTCATTTCCAAGATGGCGTCCAAGATGGCCGCCTGGAGCCAAAATTTATCCACTTATCCATCTATCCGCCCACACATCCATCTATTCATTCATCCACCCATCAATCCATCCAGAGCATTTATATAGATGAAATAAAACGACGGCGCTACATAAGTCCCGAGGCAAAAGGAGTCGCCTACCTGTCGGCCTTGGCCAGTTTCTCGGCCTTTGGGAACCAGATATGAACGGTGATCCAGAGTTGCGACAACCACCAGAAGCAGATGAGGTACCAGACCTGGTCGAAGAAAGCCGTCAGCGCCGTTCCAGACTCGTAGCACTTGTGGAAGAGGTAACCGCTGAGGTCATTTCCGGTGTAGGAACAGGGATCCTCGTTCCACATCTCACACGTGCCGACAACCATTCCTATAAGGACGGGGGTTGTGAGGAGAAGAGGAAGGGCGTAGGAGATGCGTTGAATGTGGATCTTGGCTGCGCTGCGAGCCAAGAAGTAGCAGACGAGACTTGTTGTGCAGTTGACGAGCCACATCCAGACCCAGTCGATCCCCATCGCTGGCAGTTCCACTTCGCTGACCATCCGTATTGTCTGATTGGTCGCCTCGTCTATCACTGTCTTCTTGCACTGATTATAACGACGAAATATCAACCACAAGATTATGATAACTGATGCCTACTACGAAGACTACTTTGTTCAAACTGATATTGATGCTATTTCATTTTAATTTTTCTGAGCATTTATATTACGCCCCACCACTGTTACAGTAGATATCAAATCGAAGTCCAGCCCCAACGAAATATACAGCTTTCGGGTAAATGTAAATGTAAACCCTTTTATATTGCGACCGCATTCATTCATTCATTCCGGATATTTATATAGCGCCTCTTCAAGAAACCTACTCAGAGGCGCTCCCAGCCCAGCCACGGCCAAACAGAAAGGTCTTAAGAAGTTGGTAGAAAGCAGGCAAATCATTCCGGGGCAGTAAGCGTAACGTAAGCGACAGCCCGTTCCAAGTGGAGGGGCCAACAACCGAAAAGGCTCGACGCTGTCTGACCGAGGAGCGGGCCCGAGGGACCAATAGCTCCCCCTCATGATCTCGCATGATCTCGACCCTGCTAATTTTTTTAATGAACTGATTGGGTGAGATCCTTCACCACTGCTGCCCGTTTGAATGGACTCCACGCTATGCATGTAAGGTCCCCGTGTATACGGACTGTGCTAGCCCGAGATGTCTATCTGTGAAAATAAGCCACCACTGCAAGGCTAACCGCGATCCGCACGCTCCCTAACACTGAGGTGCAAGCCATTGGACGCAGCCAACGCTCTAACCAACGTAGCTAACTGGGTTTCGGTGTTGCTGAGAGGTGTATGTAGCATCCCAAGCCAAGAGTAAAACTAATAGTATCGTATCGTATCGTATCGTATTTAAATATTTGTAAAGCGCCTCTCATAGGGTGAACCGTTCAGAAGCGCTCCCAGTGTGCTAAGCCCCGCAAAAATAAACAGGTTTTAAGAAAAGCGAAGGAAGAAGAGAGACTGTCAGAGAGAATAGTGATATTGATACCATTGCTAATGATAATGCTCTTAGTGATACAGATTCTCATCACATGTACTATTATTCCATCTGGTCATGGTGAATTGGTGATATCAATGAAGATCATGATAAAGATTCACCAAAAATGACGCACACAAATACGGGAACGAAGCTTCTTCACGCCGAAGTAAGAGTAGAAAGAAGAAGATGATGATAAAGAAGCCGTAGTCGATTAAAAGAGGAGAAGGAGGACGAGGAGGAGGAGAAGGAGGAGGAGAAGGAGGGGAAGGAAGAGGATGCTCGAAAACAAGATCAATCGTGACAATCGATAAACCCGGATGGAGACCCGAAAGGCGTCTATAAGGTATTCTGACGAAAGAAGTCTACGCAGAATATCTTTGCGACATAATTCCTTCGAAGATCGGCTCTTAAGATAATGACGGCGTCGTCGCAGTTTGACTAATGGATATGACATCAGCAGAGAGAATGAATGCTCTGTTCCGTTCAGTTGATCCCTACCTCCTTCTGTTCACCTGTTTCTATCTGCTACGCATTGCTTTTGTCTTTTTGACTCCCTCACAACCGTCTTCTGAATTCTGACCTTAATTCGAAACCGACCAAACACGTAGGCTCTGTCGACTCAATTTGATATAGCGCCGATGTGCTATAGCTGGTCTCCCTGATGCAGCTGAGAAAGTCCGCAGAGCTAGGTTATTTAGGTGTGTATGTTTGTGCAGTAGGCCTATTCTTTGTCTGTTCCGACTCTGATGATGTACATGATAGACATGTTTCATTTTTTGACTAATTTAATCAGATAGAAGACAATTTGTAAGTAATTACAATACCATATACGTCTCAAATTGACCCAGGACCTAAATATAGCGATTTTAAAGTGGATTTATGAAATTTACCGGATTTACATTAACTGATTGCCTGTGATTTCTTCCTAGCGGATATAATCGATGATGACTGAGTTTTCAGACTGGTACCGCGAAACGCCAGCACCGAATCGACTGTTGCTATTTACCTTTGGTTATACGCAATCGAAATCTCGAGATGAATGCAGCGCCTCAGACAACGGATTCGCGGGAATCGGACTATTTACAGGCGCTTAGTCAAAACAAAATTTATAGACAGGTAAGGTGAAAATTGGTCCCAGGTCAAGATCCAAAGGGGAAAGGCAGTGGAGGATGTTTACAATTGAAACGACGAGGGACATAAAGTGAAGAGGAGGAATATGGATAGGGTTTGTGAAAGAGCAGTGTGTTTAGTTTAGAGGGAATACCCAGCCTGTGGAGAGATGGCAAGAGGTGAGGGTTTGGTGAGTATACGTAGGATGAAACAGATAATTGTCGTAATTCTGGCCGGAGTTTATTCCATAGCAAACTACATGTATAGCAACTATATATCGCAAATTTTAGTGATGAGGTGACGGAAGGGCGGAGGAATGTTAGGGCAGAAGAAGTAAGTAGGCAAGTGTTGTCTTTATTAAACGCAAGGAAACGTTCGGCGCTTTACAATGTTAAAAATAAATGCAGTAAAGAAATGATAATTATATATATATATAGGAGAACTAAATGAAGTCAAGTGGCGTGGGTTGAGCGAAGTGGTCGGAACGTGAACAACTGACGAAGATATGAGGATTGTGAATATCGAAGTGTGCTTTTAATCTTTTGGATTTGATATCGCCATAGACCAACAGATAAACTGAATAGTCTTTTGTCTGAGTTAAATTAATCAGAAAGCGGAAAGTGTCTATCAAGTGCCTTCATCAAGTCGGTCAACACAAAGAAACATACATAAACACGCAAATGCAGATATCTGCAATAATTGATTGGATTGATTTTCTATTGCTGGTCACTTCAAACTTCAAAGTAACTCAAATTTCAATGGCTTTAGTTCTGGTAACTGCATGGAAACTAACTCTTTTGAGAATTTGGATAATGCGGAAGTAACTTGGTAACTTCGTTATAACTTGGTCGTTGCTTTTTTAATTGTTCTCTTACCGACTATGCAAGAGGTATTTGAAAGTATTTGTACATTCGTGACATACGCTGGATTAGACGTACTGATATCTCTGGCAAAAGGTATTGATTTCGAGTCACCTCAATAACTGCAACCCATTCCTTGTTGGTGCTACAAAGTCGTGCAAATTGCTTCTCAATTAGCCATAGCCATGCAAACACAACTTAAACTCTGTAATATAGGTTTATGCTTATGCTGAAACTAACATTATAAATCACCCTAGAAGTAGCTCACGGCGATATATGAAATGTCGCTATTGTATACAGTTACAAATTTCTTCACCGTTTACCGAACACAATCAATCGATCAAGAAACGATCAAGAAATCGATCATTGATATTCCGACCTATCGAAAGGCCAATAAATCGATCGAACGATATGAGATACTGGGTCAATATGAAAAGGTCACTTTATTTTAGGATCTTAATAATCTATTTACATCTATTTACTGGCTGTTGTCAATGTAAGATTACCCGAGCGATAATTTACGGCACCTTCTGTACTCTTGTCTCGACGCGTCTTCTCTCGCTGTCGCCCGATGGCGCTGCTATCGACTGCACGCGGCGCCCTTTCAGACCCCACGAAGTGACTCATCGGTCTGTATAAGTTCGCCTGTGCATGTCTGGACCTCTCGGTCTGTGTGTGTCTATCTGTCTGTGTCTGTCTGAGTCTGTCTTAGTATGTCTATGTATGTCTGTCTCCGTCTGTCTGTTTCTGTTTGTCTGAGTATGTCTGAGTATGTCTGAGTATGTCCAGGTTTGTCTGTCTGTTTCACTCTGTCGGTTCGTCTCATTCTGTGTTTGCATTATACAGTTACTGATGGGAAAACTCTTCATGTCGTATCGCTTATGATAACCGAATTGTTTGTGTTGGTGAGTGGGTGAGTGAGTGGGTGAGTGGGTGAGTGGGTAAGAGGTAGATTAGTGGGTGGGGAGCGCAGTGAGGAGCTTTGTTGGTTGATTAAATGGTTTAAAGAGATTTGGAACGCAAAGAAGAATCAAGAGATGCGGTTATCGTCATAAGAGTGAAAGTCAATTTGACAGTCATTCATCATCATCATCATCACCGCCACCTCCAGCATCTGCAGAATCATTATCACCAGCACCACCACCACATCATCATAATCATCAGATCGCAAATCGTCATCAGCACTATAATAATCATCATAGATCCCGAAACTCAACTATTGGTCAACCGAAGTTTCTTTGATTGATTGATTGATTGATTGATTGATTGATTGATTGATTGATTGATATGTATTGGCATGTACTACAGGCAACCTTCGATGGATGCTTTACGCCGCATACCCCTGCGGCAAAAGGCTCCTTAGAAGTGATCAATTATGATAGGTCAAGGTCTGGGCGTAGATGTGTCAGTGTTGGTTGACTGAGAAGCAAAGAAAGTAGACTTATCTGAGATCAAAGTTGAAGACGGCTGTGATGGCCTGAGTCCAACTGTAGTCTTCGCTGTTGTGGTTCATCTCTTCGATCTGCGACCCGATGCAGACCATCATCATCAACAGACAGACGACCATCTTCCACAGACTGGCCACCATCTGGATCTTGATCCTTGACCGGCGGATCTGACCAGCGAGCACCGTCAGTGGCTCACGGAATCGACCGAGGCGTGAGTTGCTGTCGACGAAGTTTTCCCACCACCTGACCGAGATCAGGATCAGCGATAGAGGAATGCTCCAGGTGAGGTTCCAGTTGTAGGACCTCTCCTCGTGGTAGAACCCAACGAGAACTGGCCAGACGAATACCGCCGACAGCTGACCAAGAACGGCCATGACCCCGCAGGTGACCTTCAAGATCCGGTGACCCCTTGTCTCCTCAGCGGGTCGCAGGAGGATCTTCAGCGAACCCGGGAGAAGAGTGACGCCCAGCATGAACATAACCATCTGGAAGGCGTTGTCGAGTGATGGAAGTACAAGGAACACGAGCAGGGTTAGTCCTATGGTATGCAGAGTCTCCACGATAAGAACGACAACCATGGCTCTTAGAAGATGTTTAGATCGGTTCTTTGTCTTGAAGCAGAGGCGCCAAACGCTTCGAAGGAAGATGAAGGCAAAGGGCGTGCAGATCATCAGATAGAGCGACCAGGCCCAGTAGATCCGCGATACGACACATTCGTTCGCCAAATAGGAGTCCACAATCCTAGCGCTTGTGGCTTGTCCCGAAATGTTGAGCGGTTGAAGGCAGGAAAACTTGCTTCCACCGACAGTGAGGTCATAATCATTCCCTCTCGGAATCGTGACGCACAGAGTGTAGCTCTTCAAGACAGTCTCCACTCCGCTTGTCACGGCATCAGAACCGTTCTTTCCATTTCCGGTAACCTTATGTGCATACATCTCTTCGATGTCGCGACAGCTGAGGTCCGGTTTGTTCCAGCTCGACCCGTTGCTTGGAAACGGACGTAGCTTTGAGGCGGCCATGACAACGGATCCCTTGCTGACGATGGTGAGAAGGAGAACGCCGGAGAAGATGAAGATGTAGGTGATGACCTTGAAGATGCGACGGAAGAGGGCATAGCAGGATTCGTTTATCTCGTGATCCGTCTCCCACGGAATCTCCGTAAAAGCATCCCACTCGGATGTTGGACTAAGGCTGCAGAAAAATAAACAACAATATACGAATAATTTGTGTAGCGTCGCTTATTCGTGAAACTGATTGAAGTAAGCAGTACATGCCCTACTAACTTACTCAGAGCGTAGGCCCTAACTTACTATTACTCTATAATACTAACTTACACAATGTGGCTTGTCTGTGACTAAGTGTGAAATCTTAGACATAATTTATGATCTTAAAACCACAAAACCATATGACCTTTCTGAACTACCTGTCCCTATTGTAAAAAATCGCTAATAACGTATCATGCACCTAATTAGTCAATCCTTTACCACCCGGTATTGTTCCCAAGGCTATGAAAATTGCCAATATTTCACCTATTTTTAAATCTGGTGACTTGTCATGACATGGCCAATTATAGACCGATATCTAAACTAACCTGTTTATCTAAAATTCTCGAAAAAGACATGCATGATAGACTATATAATTTCTTGGAAACTAATAAATTTCTATACAATAAACAGTTTGGGTTCAGAAAAAACCATTCCACCACTTATGCCATTATGGAAGTAGTAGATAAGCTTACTGAACCACTTGACCATCGCAAAATCACTATTGGTGAATTCTTGGATCTGTCCAAACATTCGATACGATTAAACATGACATCGTATAGGACAAATTGAACTACTACGTCATTAGAGGGATGGCTTTGAAATGGTTCAAATCTTATCTGACCGACAGATTTCAGCAAGTAAATTTTAACAAAACTTTTTCTAACCTGGCTTCCATTCACTGTGGAGTCCCGCAAAGGTCCATCCTGGGTCCCTTTTGTTCCTGATTTATATCAATTATATTGATAATTGTAGGCCTACTAACAAGCTTCTATTCTACTTATTTGCAGACGATACCACTGTTTTTGTCACTACTGATAATGACCACGACTTATATGACACCATGAATTCTGAACTGCTTCACTTTACCAATTGGTTTCATGCTAACCTTCTGTCCCTCAATGTTAAAAAGACTAATTATATTATCTTCTCTAGCTCCAGAAGAAAGGTCCAGGATGATCCTAGCAAGACCATTAACATCCCCATAAAGCGGGTAACTGAAGTCAAGTTTCTAGGTATAATCATGGATGAGCACCTAAAATGGCATGCCCACATTAACTTAGTTAAAAATAAGATAGCCAGTCTATAGGGGTTATCAGAAGACTTAAAACTACTCTCCTCCCTGATACTCTCCGAACTTTATATAATACTTTCATTTTACCCTACCTTAATTATGGTGCTATAATATGGGCAGGTGGGTATAAAACTCCACTCCAACCTAAACACTTACTCCAAAAAAGGGTTGTAAGAATCATAGCTGGTGTACACTACTTGCCTAAGACCTCTAGTCTGTCTAAAAAATTTAACTTATTAACTATCTTTGGTCTACATAAACTCCAACTTGCTATCTTCATGTACCGACATCAGAGCCAAACCTTACCCAGTATATTTAATTGTTATTTCTCCACTAATGCTTCTGTTCACGGTTATAACACTATAGATCTCGGTTTAATCTTCGCTCTGCAATCTGTAAAACTTATGTTAGGCAATATTCTGCAAGAAAAACTGGGCCTAAACTATGGAACTCCATTGACCGTGGCACCCGTATTCCGTAATCAGAGGTCACTCAACTCCTTCAAACAGGCCTATAAAAACACTTACTTAACTGACGTTGATTTTACTACTTTCTCATCCTATAAGTTAAACGAACTGACTCGTGTTTCCTTTCAAGTTCTATCAATTTGTTCCATCATAGTGGGGAAGACTAGATAAGCCCCTTGGGCTTCTTCTCCCCACGAATCGATTTTTACTATGACCTCTTCAATTTCTATTATTTATTAATGGCACTTACGAAATGTAAACTGTTACTGACTGTATTCACACGTCTACATTGTGTTCACTGTTCATGGAATCGATTCTAATAAAATTTAATTGACTGATTGAATGCGTAGAGCCTAAAATACTATTAATATTACTTACTGACTTAGTAGGCTAAGTAGATTAGATTTGTAGTAGGTCAGGGCTTACGCATTGAGTAAGTTAGTAGGTTAGATGCCTATAGAATGAGTAACTAAGGATGTATAGCTAGACTTACTGTGCTGGATTGAGTTGCTCAGGCTCTTCCATCCGAGTGTCATCGCTGGAATCACCGCTGGACGATCTGCTATCCACACCGTCAAAGGCTTGGTTGATCCATCCGTTGTTTCCAGGGCTTTCTCCTGTCCTCATCTTCCCTACCCCGTATCCAAGGCTTCCAGGATCGTTGTCTTCCTGTGTGGCCTTTGTCGTCTTGTCGGCCTTTCCCCAGCTGCGATCCGTTTCAAAGTCGGACAAATCGACTTCCGACATATTATAGTCGGGATTGTTTTCAACGTCGTCGGACTTTTCTTTAATCGTTTCTATAGTGCTTCCTAAACCGGAAGTGTCGCCCTGTTCAGATTCCCAATCGTCGTTCTTGTCCCCGCTCTTTACCTCACCGGAAGTGCGTTTGAGTACGAAGTCCCAGCCTTCGCTGCGGCTGTTTATGGTTGCAATTTCCGATCGGTCAGTGATGACGTCGGTGGTCACGGTGGATTCAACGGAGAGGGAGCCAGAGGTGTTAAAGTCCGAATGATCGCGACTGTTCGACGAGGAGCTTATGGACTTCAAGGTCTCCGAAGCCTTCAGCTGGCTCGGTAGCTTCCTTTCAAACAGACCGCGAGGTTTGCGAACTGACTCGTCCTTGAGATCTGCACTCATCGCCATTCTTAAAACTTCTGTTGAGTAACTTTTAAAGGCGTGGTGCATTGCTTGGTGAAGCTCCACAGCCGAAGTCAAGTAGTTTTAACCACCGAGTACAGTTAGCAATGAACGTCCATTGTAGACAATATATCGCTGGAACAAAGCGTCTGTATAACAACGCATCATCCTACAAACTGTGGTAGACTTTCTCATTTATATGACGTCAATATTTGTACTTTACTAACTGCTCGCTAAACGACGCACAGAATGGCTATAGGAGGATTATCAGATGCAGCCGCCACTTAGACCGAGTAACTTATTTCTGTCATATCGCGGAGTATCCTTCCCAATCAATGCGATAACTTATCGGTTTTTTTATGAACACCTGCAGTGAGGGCCGCAGACGCAGTTCTGTGAAACAAAGACAAAACTGTCTGTTTTGCAAAGCCTCACGATACAGACTGTTAGCAAGTGGATGCCTGCGTATCTGCATGGGCTGTCTGGAGATAGCGCGCTCATAACTCAATTGCCATTTGAAATATACGCATGAAGTGATTGACACTGAAGCGAACGGATAAAGCAACCTGCAGGCTATAATTGCGGACTTGATTTGATATTAATCTCCTTCAGGCTTGACTTAGTCCCTCCCACTCGGATCCTTCTTCTCCATCTGTTTCTGTCACCTGTATCTTCTTTCTTCAATCTGAGAGACTTCAGATCTTGCTGTATCATGTCTTCCCATCTCTTCTTCTGCCCCCCCCCAATGCGGCGTCTGGTGATCTCTGCTGTCATAATTCTTTCGATGCAACTTTCATTCTCCCTTCTCATCACATGACCGTACCATCTCAATCTAGCCTCTCGTATTTTGTCAGTAATACATGCCACTCCCAGCGTCTTTCTGATGTCCTCGTTTCATTTCCTATCCTTCAGCGAAACTCAAAGTATCCATTGCAGCATTCTCATTTATGTTCTCTCCAGTAACGCTTCCTCTCTCATCGTCACTGTCCAGGCCTCTGCTCCATTACATCATCACTGGTCTTATCATTGTCGTATACACCTTTCCCTTGACATGAATTGGCACTTTGCCGTCACACAGTACAGCCATTAAGTCTTTCCACTTTTTCCAATCGGTTCTAATCCTGTTCTTGACGTCATGCTCACAACCACCCATAGCGTTCATTACCGATCAAAGATATTTAAATGTTTCAGCCTGTTTCAAAACGTTTCCAGCCCTGTCTCTGACCATTAGTCATTTGACATTACACCGGTAAATAAGCTGGTCTCCGTGACGCGGCTTTTCTGTGGCGCGGAGACATTTCGAAGATTTACATTACATTACACTACATTACATTACTGTTTGGAGAGTCCTACGTATAGATTCTTCTCATAGGCAAGCAATCAGATCTATAGGAGGAAGTGGATGCTTAAGCACAGACCGACTTGAATTGTTATACATGTAGGCATGTCTGTCTCGATTTATGACATTAATAACGTGATAAACAGGGTTTCGAGTGGCTCATAAGATATGTCCATGGCGTCACGGCGAGAGCGGCTACAAGGGGATAGGCTTTACGGTAAGTTCATTGATAAGGACTAATTCTAGGATATTAAGTAATGTTTCTTAACATCTGTACAAGGAAGTGACGCTCAGCAATTTTTAGATGCTATTGAACTCTGGCCAATCAGAATACTTGAAATCAGTTCTTGTTCCTTAGACTTATCAATATACAACCAATTCATCCGAGTATACATGCACTTTCTCTGGTCATGCCTAAGACTTTACACGTTTTTTGAGCGAACGAGTTTTTTCCACTTGGACACGTTCTTATAGTGAACGAGTTTTTCCAATTGCTGGAACTATAGACAATCCTAGATTTTTTAACAGTCTCCCAGCATCTGTCCTTCTGTCTCCATTCTACTAAGTCGCATATATAATTTCTCGCATATATAATTTCTTGCAGATATGAAATATTATTTCGATTTCAACTAAGACTTAGGCTACCTTTTCTAAAATGGTCATCCTCCTTGCTCTGTCCTAGAGGACTGACCTTCTGGATATCGACCTGATTGCGGCTTGTTTTGGTGCGCCCAAAACAAGCCGCAATCAGGTCGATATCCAGAAGGTCAGCACCCTACTAAGCCCGCAGTTTTGAGGGGCCCGAATTTTTGGAAGTGATGAACTTTTTTAATTTGCTTGTTACTAACTTACTGTTAAATCTAGCGAAAATACTGCAACATAAATAAATACGAAGTAATAATTATTTTATATAATTACTTATAGTTATTTAACATAAATAAATACGAAGTCACAATAACCGGTAATTTAATTACTTGTATTTCGCATGTAAAAGCATATAATTGTTTTTTAGGAAACTTATTTCTGGGGAGTTTGAACCCGTAAAACTATCCCCTAAATACGCCCATGTTTTCGGGCAATTCGGTCGGTCTCTATTGTGGTCCGCGATAGTCTAGTAGTTTGCCTACTCGACTGTCTGTCAGCCTAGACGACGCCAGAAAGTTGTTTCGAGATTTCTGGTCTACTTGCGCTCTCTAGCGAACACAGCTAAATGTTCGCTTGTGGAGCGGTCGTTATCATGCTTATGTAAATGGACACGTTTTTTACATAGCGACTCTGCTTCATTTTCTGTAACTGATCGGGTGAAATCCTCTACCAACGCAGCCTGTTTGAATGGTCGCCATATACATAATTTTAGAAATATACATAATTTTATAAACATATATAATATATTACCATTTGATATAGCGCTGGTGTTAGGCTGGTCTCCCTGAGAAATTTCGGAGATCATACAGGCCTGTATTAAGGGCATGATGACTACCGTTCACAAACGCACCTAGAGCTGTGTTCGCTAGGGGCGCAAGTGATCCTAATCGTGATCGTAAACTCCATTTAGACAAGTTTAGTTCCAGGCAGCCATCTTGGACGCCATCTTGAAAATTACCCTTTTCTGATGGTGAGATTAAAGGAGACTTTTACTATGTCAATAAGCATTACACATGGTGCCAGATTCCGTTGAGAAAACTTTTGTATCAATTTTCTATGCTGAGATATAGACAATATTATTTCCAGGCAGCCATCTTGGACGCCATCTTGAAAATGACCCTTTTCCGATGGTCAGATTAAAGGAGCCTTTTTCTATGTTTATAAGCATTAAAAATGATACCAGAATCCGTTGAAAACCCATATGTATCAATCAAGGCCGTAGCCAGGATTTTGTTTCGGGGGTGTTTACTCGTTCTTGAACAAGCTGACAAGCAACCAAGTCAACCGTCTATAAGGGTTTTGGAGGAGCGTTGTGAGCTCTCAAAGCACTGTAGCCTATAGCTGCATCATCTAAGTTCACATATTAAAGTGCTCTTAGTTCTTACACCGTATATGTTAGTAAATGCAATATTTATATTATACATTATTTAATTTGGGGGGGTGTTTAGACACCCAAAACACCCCCTAAATACGGCCTTGGTATCAATTATTTTAGGGTTAGGCGTTTTTTGGTAAATTGACCCGACTAATATATCTAAAGAAATACTCTAAAGCTAAGCGCAGGGCACCAGCTTATTCATGAGCGCTGCGTCGTATCAGAGCAGTTGTCCAGAGATCGATGTCCAATGGAGGCCCGGGTCGGATTGTCAGACAGACACCAGAGATGCATAGGAGGCAGAACAGTTGAAATCTCGAAACACCTTTCCACCTTGGCGAGTATTTCAATCACCGACGTCTGGACGGGCAGTTGCGTAGTCTAACCACGAGACAGTTGCACACCTCTTCAAGTTCACGCGACTTCCCATCATCAAAAATTATCTAGACTACTGCAAAACTTTACGTCTTCTGCGGACATGTCGCGATCCTTCTAGCACCGGAGTTCGGCAAAATGGCCAATTTTAGTCTAGATCTAATTCGTCACAATCACTCTAAACCTCGGGCTACCAACGGGGTGGTTACCACCCCCCCCATTTTTTTTTTTGCTTCTCAAACTTGTTCCATATATATGGAATATAATTTTGACATTTTAGGTAGCTGTAGGAGGTTCATTTGCGCATATTTTGAGGTAAACATCATGGTGGTATCCCGCGCCATTCAAACGTTATACCCGATATATATAGCCGAGGTACCAGAGGGGGTGGATACCACCACCCTTAGACTTTCGACTATAGCGTATTCATTATTCTTCCTAGAAGAGAAACAAATATACCATTCTTTAGAGGGAATGCAGGGCTTCATTTGCTTGCTTACTTATTTGTCTTTTAAAAACTGGAAGTGATCATAATAAATAATAATACGCGTTATCTGTGTGAAAATGGCTGACTGCAGCATCACAACGTAAACCGATATTTCTACGTTAACGTTTGTCAACAGCTACAGATTTAGGACTTATATTAGCTGAAACAGATACTGAAGATGAAGTGAGAAGCCTGTTTGCAGAAAGCATTCGCACAAAACAAAGGGAGTAACTTGCAATAACTGCAAGAACCACCGACATAAAAAATTATCTGACTGCCGTGAACAATAACGTTAAGTCTTGTTTCATGTTGCCTTTAGATTTCGCTGTACCTAACACAGACTATGAACTAGTTTGTAGGCTATTGTTACAAATGAAGCCTCATTATATTTATAATGTTCTTGGATACATAGATCAACTTCAAAACACACAGAATCTTATATTTGTTTATCCAACAAGTACAATGTACGCAATAATATAAAATATCGCATATTATGGTCGGTTCCGTTGTTAAAAATTACATAATTTCGAGGTGCATTCACATAATTGACAACTAAATATACCATTTTGTTCAGAAATGAATGCTGAATCAAATGATGTATTACTTGATATGATATGTGAAACGAAACACGAAATCGGAGGGGTGATAACCACCACCTCCTCTTGGTAGCCGATGTCACAAAAAACGTTGGTAGCCTGAAGGCTAACATAGACGGTATAGTCTGGCAGACCTTGTCTCTGGACCTATTATGGCCAACCCTCTGACACGACGGAATTGATGGCGTTTAAATTTTGAAGCTGTTCAGAAGCAGGAAGTCATATTAGGCTGGAAGGAATTTGAGGAAGCCTATTCCTAATCAAAAATTACACTGGAAAAGGTCACAAATAGAAACTGGCCGAATTGCATTTGTGTCTGTCTTTCACCTTTGTGTCCGAAATTCGGTGAAATCGAAATATGTGTTCAAGCCCCGTGACGTTCAGGTTTCGTGATGAGGCTTAAAGGCGCTATAGAAAGTGTATAGGCATAGGCGCCAACGCAGAGAGACAAAGGTAGGTGCTTGTTTATCCAGGGACTCAGATACCAAAACTGTTGGCCCATACATCAGGAAATATAGTCGAAGCCATATTCAGATCATTATCCAGAAGATTAGTCCGCTATTGCCGATCTGTGCAATAGCGGACTAATCTTCTGGATAATGATCTGAATATGGCTTCGACTATTTCCTGATGTATGTATAACAGTGGATAAGGATTTTGCAAAAGGTAAGTCGTAAGTTGAGATCGAAATTATATATATATATACATACATACATACGTACAGCACATATAGTTTTATCTCATGTTCTGCTATTATGCAAATTACAAAAAATCAGATTTATCATAAAAGCGATCAGCAAATTCAGATAATATAACTCGATCAATTTCTGTTGTTGTAGTACCAAAATCGTATGCTTAATTTAATCATATTCAATATGCAATATCTGACATTCAGTGTCATTCTTCACTTGCATCTCATCAATCCTTCCATAGTCATCATCTTCATTGACTACTAAACCACACACCATTGATCCTGTCATTTCAAACCATTTTCCAAATGATCTATTCTCCTGTTGTTACCTTGAAAACAACATCGAAACTGACAAACTAAAAGACTGTTGAAGTGGTTGTTTATGTGATGGCACATTACATTTGTCACGTTCCTCACTTTCCCCTTCATTAATGCTGAATATATTTTTGAAATTTAAATCTTCTGTTTCCAATTCTTCCGATTCTTCTATCACTTGACTTACTTCCTTATTCACATCCTATACGATTTTTCTTGATTGTGCACTAGTCAACATATTTGTCTGAACTTGTGAAATGTGCATCGAGAATTAAAATCTGTGGCAACGATTTCAACTCTGCAATTATTTATCGATGCAATAGAAAAGTTTCTCTTCCTGATCTATCGTCCACCATGACACATACCACCGGCATGTACGGTCCCACATTCAACAACTTGGAATTCTTTAAAGAATCCTAATTATTTAACCTTAATTCTAGCTTAACTATCTCGCCACGAGAGAGCTAGATGGACCGTGACAGCATATTCGCACAAATATGCTTCCTCGTTGGTCTTGCCTAATAGAATGGACTACAGATGGAATTCCAAATTGCTTCGGGTTTTATCACTTCAAGAGAATGTTTCAACAAGCAATTGAGTCAAGAACGCGTTATCTCCAGGCAGCACGTACACGCTCTCATAGTGTCGGCGGCGGC
Organism: Aporrectodea caliginosa; assembly: GCA_020284085.1. Taxonomy (NCBI): domain Eukaryota; kingdom Metazoa; phylum Annelida; class Clitellata; order Crassiclitellata; family Lumbricidae; genus Aporrectodea; species Aporrectodea caliginosa. The sequence continues at coordinate 215,383 of JACEVL010000557.1, forward strand.
GTGCCGGTCATTTTTGTGGTCTAACGTCGCAAACTTGTTTTAAAAGTTGTTCAGCAAAGAACTTACGTAGTAGAGATATGCGTGTTCAACAATTATTTTTCGCAGTTGTTTGGTCTAAAATTATTATTCATGAGAAACAATTATTCTCACAACAAACGTTCAATAACATATAAGGCTACAAATCCATGTGGGCTTAATTACTAAGCAACGTGACAAAGTTATGAAGTTCAGCTATCCAGTTTAAATATTAGAAGCAGTTAATGAACTCAAGCTGTTTGTTTAGAAATGTTAGTCTGCTGCAAATTGAGAGTTTTCCTGAATGAATAATATCTTGTCAATAGACTAAGTTGTGAGTGAACTTCGCTTTGCACTGACTGTAAGACTGGCAACATAGAAATGTTTTTCTTATGGCGCGCTGGTTGCAGGGTCTGACAGAATTGTTTACTCGAGATGTGACAGTCATATCACTCTGAATACTCCACCAGATCTAAACGTCGTCCGTAAAATATTTTAAAGGTGTAAACTGAGCCCTTTAGACTAAGTGGACCAAGACCATAGGATTTCCATAGTACTTGGTCCACTGTTAATCTAAAGGGCTCAACTGTTGAATTTCTCGTTCGACTGACGACGCGGAAGTTGCGTGTGTTGCGAGTAGGTCGAGTTTTAGCAGTGCGTGATCATCGAGTTGTTGCTGGCTAGCCTGTTCCTGGTATGCATCGGACTCGGAATTGCCTCCACTTCACCAACATACTTCTGCAACGCTGCTTTAAATAAGTAAACCGCCGTCTTATCTTGCTCAATCAGGTAGGCTAACTCTGGACAGAGGTCAAAGCTGGCTGAGACCGATCAAGCATTGTTGCTTCAACGTTCAAGTCTGTCACGGGTAAACGACGATCAAGTACCGATCACATTGATGCTTTAATTGTCTGCATCTCCTCACAGTCAAAGCGGTAACAATCTCTGACCTGAAGAGCAACACTAAGCTGATTGTGGGATACTTTGCACCCCTCAGACTCGACTGACTGCAAGACCTTTAAGTACCAAACCAAAGTTGTCAGTGGTTTCCATTCGATATTGCTTACAATCTTGTCAAGTGCATGCAGTCTGGAAAGACACCTTTCTAATATTTTCTTGGTTATTCCGATGACTCTTTATAGCATCATGAACAAGCAGTTCCATCTCGTAAAGCACAGGCCGCATTCACGCACCTGGAGTCCTTTGGACCTTCGTTTGTTGCCATACTTCAAATCGAATAATAGAATTCGCGAATACTTTTCCCAGCAAGCGCTAACTGTACTGTTCCAAAAGTTAACTCGAATTGGTAGCCTATGACGCTAGTGATAGGCTCAGAGCATTGACTCAAAGTCAGTATTGCCTATCAAAGAGACCCAGGAAAATGAAACTAGTAGGTAAGTACAAGATGACTACTTCTATTTCATAACAATTTCTCTCGAAATCATTCAAAACGTGAAATATGCAAGAAAAACTATTAAACACAGCAGCGTGGCATCGGCGGCGCTCCGACAAATTCAGCTTCGCGAACGCATCCGTTGCTAATTTTCTAGAATTCTAGATCGTGAAACTTTGGAAAAGACAGTCATCTTTGGGTCACAGAACTGCGTCGGCGGTACTCATTGTTACTCATCAAACGATGAGTAATCGAGATAATTGGGAATTACGATACTTCTCGAAAAGCTCAAAGCAAGTTGTACGGTCGAAGTGGTGGTTTTGTCTGGTCACTCCTCATAACCATCCTCATAAAAATCCTCGTAACCATTCTGTGCGTCACTATGCGTACAGGAAGTACAAATATTGAAGCTATATAAATCAGAACTCCGCCACAGTTTGTAACACAATGCGCTCAAGAAACGAGTAAAACAAATGTCCGTCGACTTTGAAAACAATCCCGACTGTATGTCGGAAGTCGATCTGTCCGACTCTGGAAAGGATCGCAGGGAAAAGGCGGGTAAGCTAAAGGCCACGATGGAAAACAATGACCTTGGAAGCATCGATGACCGGATAGAGGAGACGAGGAGAGGAGAAAGCCCTGGAAACACCAAACTGATCGAACAAGCCATCGACGACGATGTGAGCATCGGATTGTCAAGCGATGATTCCGTCGATGAGACTGAGATGAAAGAGACCACGCAACTCAATCCAGAACCGTAAGCCTAGCTGCCTACTTACTCACTCTGTATTCTGTAAGCATCTAACCTACTAACTTACTCAATGCGTAGGCCCTAACCTACTACAAATCTAATCTACTTAACCTACTAAGTCAGTAAGTTATATTAATAGTATTTTAGGCTCTACGCATTGTGCAAGTTAGTAGATTAGAGTACTAGTAAGTTAGGGCCCACGCACTGAGTAAGTTAACAGGCCGCATACTGTAACTTCAGTCAGGTTCCTAAGCGACGCTACAGAAATGTTTCGTTTTTTTTTGTTTTTCTGCAGCCTTAATTCAGCATCCGAGTGGGATGCTTTTGCGGAGATTCCGTGGGAGACGGATCATGAGATAAACGAATCCTGCTTCGCCCTCTTCCGTCGCATCTTCAAGGTCATCACCTACATCTTCATCTTCTCCGGCGTTCTCCTTCTCACCATCGTCAGCAAGGGCTCCGTTGTCATGGCCGCCTCAAAGTTACGTCCGTTTCCAAACAACGGGTCGAGCTGGACCAAACCGGATCTCAGCTGTCATGATATCTTAGAGATATATGAGCAAAAGGTTACCGGAAATGGAAAGAACGGTTCTGATACCGTGACAAGCGGAGTGCAGTGGGTCTTGAAGAGCTACACCCTGTGCATCATGATTCCGAGAGGGTATAATTATGACCTCACTGTCGGTGGAGGCCAGTTTTCCTGCCTTCAACCGGTCAACGACTCGGCACAATCCCCACGCGCCAGGATTGTGGACTCCTATTTGGCAAACGAATGTATCGTATCGCGGATCTACTGGGCCTGGTCGCTCTATCTGATGATCTGCACGCCCTTTGTCTTCATCTTCCTCCGAAGCGTTTGGCGCCTTTGCTTCAGGACAAAGAACCGATCTAAGCATCTTCTAAGAGCCATGGTTTTTGTTCTGGTTGTCGAGACTCTACATACCATAGGACTAACCCTGCTCGTCTTCCTTGTACTTCCATCACTCGACAACACCTTCCAGATGGTTATGTTTATGCTGGGCGTCGCCTTTCTTCCTGGTTCGCTCAAGATCCTCCTGCGACCCGTTGAGGAGACGAGGGGTTACCGAGTCTTGAAGGTCACCTGCGGGGTCATGGCCGTTTTGGGTCAGCTGTCGGCGGTATTCGTCTGGCCAGTTCTCGTCGGGTTCTACCACGAGGAGAGGTCCTACAACTGGAACCTCACCTGGAGCATTCCTCTATCGCTGATCCTGATTTCGGTCAGGTGGTGGGAAAACTTCGTCGACGGCAACTTGCACCTCGGTCGATTTCGAAAACCACTCCTGGTGCTCGCTGGTCAGATCCGCCGGTCAAGGATCAAGATCCAGATGGTGGCCAGTCTGTGGAAGATGGTCGTCTGTCTGTTGATGATGATGGTCTGCATCGGATCGCATATTGAAGAGATGAACCACAACAGCGAAGACTACAGTTGGACTCAGGCCATCACAGCCGTCTTCAACTTTGATCTCAGATAAGTCTACTTTCTTTGCTTCTCAGTCAACCAACACTGACACATCTACACCCAGACCTCGACCTATCGAATCTGATCACCTCTTGTTGGCCTTCAAAAGAGTTTATCTCTCCCCTCTCTAGTCTGTTCTAAATGCTGCGGCCAGACTAATAGTCCGACTTCCTCGCTGGTCCCACTTCTCCTCTTTCATTTTTGATCACATTCACTGGTTCTCCCTTACTGCTCGAATTCAGCTTAAAGTTCTTACTTTAATTTACCGATCTTACTCTGGCCTAGCGCCCAAGTACCTTCGTGACCTCATCCGCCTGTCTCCTCACTTCGTCCATTTCGCTCACTTAAAAGGCATGATATCCTTGTCCCGCGAGCAGTGCCACAGAACGACAGCGACAAAAGACTCGTCGAAACAAGAGTACACAAGGTGCCTAAAATCGGTCGTGGCTTTCGTCTGATGTTCACAACGGACAATAAATTTATAGATACAAATATATAGGCCTAGTAAAGGTCCTAAAACAAAGTTACCTAATCATTTAGACCATGCAGGACCTCAGTTTGATTGATCAATTTATTGGCCTGTCGATAGGTCGGAAGATCAATAATTTTCTCCATCGGTTGAATGTCTTCGATACGTGAAGGAATTTGTAATTGTAATAACGACATTTCATATAGCGCCGTACATATAGAGAGCTACTTCTAGGGTGATTTACAATGTTAGTTCTCAGCGTAAGAAAAACGACCTATTGCAGAGTTAAAGTTGTGTTTGCATGGCTAATTGGAAAGCAATTTGCACGGCTTTGTAGCGCCAACAAGAAGTGAGTTGCAGTAATTGAGGCGACTCGAAATCAATGCCTTTTGCCAGAGATACTTAAAGTAGTCTTATCATATCGTCTAATTCTGCGCATGTTACGAATGTGCTTACGTAAAGGCTTTCAAATACCGCTTGCATAATATAGTCGGTAAGAGAACCAGTATAGTAAAAACAACGACCAAGTTACGAGCGGCATTATCCAAATTCTCAAGACAGTCAGCTTCCTGTTTCCAGAATTTAAGCCATTCCACTTTGAGTTGCTTTGAAGTGACCAGTAATAGAATGTCAATCCAATTAGTTACGGAGATATGCATTTGCATCTTTATGTGCACATGTTTTCTTTGTCTTGCCGACCCTGATGAAGGTACTTGACAAATACCTTCCGCTTTCTGACTCAGTTAACTTATAGACAAAAGACTATTCAGTTTATCTGTTGATCTATCGCAATATCAGATTCAATAGTTCAAAAGCATACTTCAATCCTCCCAACCCCCACATCTTCGTTAGTTGTGCACGATCCAATCATTTCGCTCAACCTGCTACCCTTGACTTTATTTTGTTCTCCTATATAAATATCGTTTCTTTACCGCAATTATTTTTAACTCTGTGTGTAAAGCGCCGTGCGTTTGCTTGCTTTTAATAAAGAACACAGTTACCTACTTCTTCTGCCCAAAACATTCCTCCGCCCTTCCGCGACCTCATCACTAAAATTTGCTATAAATCCTATCTGTTCCACCTATCTTGAATAAACTCTCGACAGAATTACCACAATTATCTGATTCATTCTATACCCACTCACCAAGTCGTCACCACTTGCGATATCCCCACAGGTAGACTATGCCCTCTAAACTAAATTCACTACTCTTTCAGAAGAAGGTAGAGGTCAACTGAGCAGGACATAGCCTGTATTCCCTCTGCTGATCTCATATTCCTTAATCAAACGTCGCTATATATCTTAAGAGCCGATCTTCGAAGGAATGTTGTCGCAAGGATAGACCAATCCTGCGTATACAGGCTGCTTCCGTCAGCTTATCTCAATATACGCCTTTCGTGTCTACATCCGGGTTTCTCGATTGCTATTGTTCTCGTTCTTCTTCATCACTTCCTTCTTTCTACTCTTGCTTCGGTGTGAAGAAGCTTCGTTCCCGCATTTGTGTGCGTCATTTAAAAAATCTTCATCATCATAACCATAACCACGCTTTTATTGAAACCAGTTGAACAAAAGATTTGAAAAGAGCGATGATAAATAATGATGATGTTGGTTCAAAGGGGGAGTCCTAAAAGGGCATTTATAAGCCCCGCTGACAAGGGTCACCCTAAAGTAAAGTAATGCTAATAATAAGTTGGTCGGGAAATATCTATAAGTGTCTGTTTTAAAAGAGAGGGAACAAGGATGAGTGATCAAAAAACAAATCTTAACTAGTTAACTAACGTGCACACAGAATAAACTTAAATAACCGGAGAGAAGAGATATATGCGTAGTTGGCTTTTAAGCAAAAGGAAACTATGGACGTTTCTGAGTTGGAGCGGGAGACCATTCCATAATGCAGGACCAGCGTTTTTTAGAGAGAAGTTTCGTGTGTTGGTGCGAGTGGAGATCCCTCTGAAGTTTGCGGCAGATCTTACTTCGTAACGGTGGATTTCTGAGGTTGAGTTAAAATAACCGTCAAAGTATGTGGAAGCGCATAATTATGACCTATATTTAAACATAAACTCACAGATTTTGATGATTTTAATCTGTTCAGGTTTCGGAATTTTGAATTTATGGAAAATTTGAGCGGTGGACTCATAAGTAAACGACCCAGAGATTATTTTAACAGCTTTGTTTTGCAGAAGGACAAGTCTTTTAGTCATCGTCATTGATATCATCATGATCAGATGGAATAATAGTATAGATGTGATGATAATCTGTATTGCTAATAGTATTATCATTAGCTATGGTATCAATATCACTATTAGTATTACTGTTGACTGGGATGCTACATACACCTCTCAGCAACAGTTACTCTCCTGCCAAGTTACATGTATAGCTACCATGGCTGGAGCATGCGTCCCATGGACCTCTGTGTTAGAGAGCGTTCGGATCGCGGTTCGCCTTCCAATGGTTGCTTATTTTCATAGATTTATATCTCGGGCTAGGATAGTCCATACACGGGAACCTTAAATGGCGTGGTGTCCATTCAAACTGTCACCAGTGGTGAAGGATCTCACCCGATCAATTCATTGAGAAAGGAACAGCGTTGAGGCCATTATGGTCGCTATATAAAATAGTGTACATGGGGCTGGACTCGAGTTGATACCTACCGCAGTGGGGCGTTATATAAATGCTCAGAAAGATTAAAATGAAATAGCATCAATATCAGTTTGAAGAAAATAGTCTTCGTAGTAGGCATCAGTTATCATAATCTTGTCGTTGTTATTTTGTCGTTATAATCAGTGCAAGAAGACAATGATAGACGAGGCGACCAATCAGACAATACGGTTGGTCAGCGAAGTGGAACTGCCAGCGATGGGGATCGACTGGGTCTGGATGTGGCTCGTCAACTGTACAACAAGTCTCGTCTGCTACTTCTTGGCTCGCAGCGCCGCCAAGATCCACATTCAACGCATCTCATACGCCCTTCCTCTTCTCCTCACGACCCCCGTCCTTATAGGAATGGTCGTCGGCACGTGTGAGGTCTGGAACGAGGATCCCTGTTCCTACACCGGAAATGACCTCAGCGGTTACCTCTTCCACAAGTGCTACGAGTCTGGAACGGCGCTGACGGCCTTCTTCGACCAGGTCTGGTATCTTATCTACTTCTGGTGGCTGTCGCAACTCTGGATCACCGTTCACGTCTGGTTCCCAAAGGCGGAAAAACTGGCCAAGGCCGACAGGTAGGCGTCTCGTGGTGACTAGGGACTTATGTAGCGTCGACTTTGTATTTCACCATGAATAAATGCTTGGATGGATGGATGGGTGGATGGGTGGGTGTATGAATGGGAATAGATGAATGGGATGCATGGATGGCTGAATGAATTAATGAATTTGTGTATAGTTGAATTGGATAAATGGATGGATGGATATATTTGCATCAGCGACAGAAAATTGAAGTTACTGGAGAACACAGGTGTTTGTTGTTGTTGTTGCTGCTGTTTATGAAGATGATGATGATGATGATGATGATGATGATGATGATGATGATGATGATGATGATGATGATGATGATGATGATGATGATGATGATGATGATGATGATGATGATGATGATGATGATGATGACGATGATGATGATGATGATGATGATGACGACGACGACGACGACGACGACGATGATGATGATGATGATGATGAGGAGGATGATGATGATGATGATGACGATGATGATAGCGAAGATGAACGAGGAGAAGGATGAAAAAGGATGAAGATGAAGATGATGATGATGATGATGATGATTACAACATCGATAGTTAGACTGTAGGTAACCAGTTGATGAGTAAGAGTGCCAGTGGTCGTGCTCCGGTCATGGCTCTATGCTGATGATGATGTCATGGCTGTAGGTTGTTCGTGCTGCCTCTTTACGATGGCGTTCTTCTCGAACAGTCTCTCCTCATCAACAGAACGAGGAACGACGAACCTAAAACCTATAGGGTAACTTAACTATATGGTGCAATCCTCGATAGTGTCTTGTTTAAAGTTGGGGAAAATAAAACAAATTACAGAACTGGGTAAATTTTCTATGGTGCATTTCTCGATGATGCTGTAAATGTTTAATGTCTGTTAATATCTATCACAACTGACTCTCGTCACTTACCTTCAGTGTTGTCTAATTCTCGATAAGAATGCTCCCGCTGATGTCCAGAAGAATTCTATAATACCAGGTTTGTATACGGGCTTGAAAAAATGTCGTGCACTTACCGGAAATGCAACTCTTACACACCAAGTATACCAAGGTCATATCTCATACAATGATGATGAGAATTATGATGACAATAACAACGACTATAATTATTATGAAAATGGCCATGTCGACGACGATGATAATATGTGGCTTCACTCAAAGCGTTCCTTGAATGACGTTAGATAAAATTAATGTCCAATTCTCCTCGTTCTACTCTTCTTACAATGATGCTGCTGACAACAATGATGAAGATTTTGATGATGACGACGGAGACGTCGAAGATGACGATCACAACGACGCTGACAACTACGGCGAGGACTACGACGATGGGTTCGATGGGGCCCTAGAACCTTTATTTTAAAAACCATGATTTTAAACACTCTGATTTTAATGATGATGATGATGATAATAATAACAATAATAATAATAATAATAATAATAATAATAATAATAATAATAATAATAATAATAATAATAATAATAATAATAATAATAATAATAATAATAATAATAATAATAATAATAATAATAATAATAATAATAATAATAATAATAATAATAATAATAATAATAATAATGGCTGTAGAAGAAGTTGTCGACAGCTGCAGTGGTGGTCGAACAGGAGAGACTGCGAGGGATAGAAGACGGAGAGAAGGAGGACTTCCTCGACCCAATGATCCGACAGAGGGATTCCATTCCAATGGTTTATATCTGCGCCACCATGTGGCATGAAACGAAACGAGAGATGATCCAACTGCTCACCTCCATTTTCAAGTAACATCTCATCTTATCTACTTCATTCTAGGTTAATTCTATTCTATTCTAGACAAAGCTGGATGACATACCACGCCCTTGCTCACAGGTTACTAACCGATGACAAGAACCAAGCCAAGTCTAGTCTATAATCTAGTCTATTCTGGTCTATTCTAGTCTAGTCTATTCTAGTCTATTCTAGTCTAGTCTAGTCTAGTCTATTCTAGTATATTCTAGTCTAGTCTATAGTCTTGACATAGTTTACTCTAGTCGAATCTAATCTAATGTCTCTTGTCTTAGTTTTTCAATAAAACAGAAGGCGTATACGCTATAGTACACAGTTTAAAACGCCTCAGTGTACTACTCATGTTAAACCTTATGCGCCGAATGTAACAATGTAAACATGATTGTATATATATATTATATATTATCTATATGAAAGCGTTGTGTATATCTGAAGGTTGGATGTTGATCAGGCGGCCAGAAGCAACGCTCAGAAGTACTTCAACATTGTTGATTCCGATTTTTACGAATTCGAAGGTCAGATTTCTTGACATTACTTAGTTACGCGATGCATGGGGCAATAATCTATTACCAATTGACTATAGAGCAATATTTGTTTGGAGCAGATACCTGTGTTTTTAAACGCTCATCCAAGCATCGGTATCCGGAAGATAAGGTCTGTCACACTGGCCAGAAAGTTGTATGGCCTGCTCTCTTAGTTTTGCTGCCTGGATACAGCAAAAACCATAATTTCACAACGAGCATCAAGACCATTACAATCGGAACTACAAACGCTACCAAATTGTTACGAGGATATGCTCTGACCTAAGTGACCTTATCTAATCTGGTCTGATCTGATCTGATCTAATCTAATCTAATCTAATTTTATTTAAATCACTGCAAAAATGATGATCCAGTTCTATGAATGATAGAATTTCTGTTGTGTAGGTCACATATTCTTCGACGATGCGATGACTATAGACAATGACAAATTGTCGATGAATCAATTCGTCAAACATCTTGTCAGCGTAGTTGACCAAGCGGCTTCGTAAGCAGTCTAATCTAATCTTACCCAAACCAAACCAAATCCATCTTATATGATCTAATTCAATCTAATCTAATCTAATCCAATCTAATCTAATAGAATTTAAATATAATCCAATCCAATACACTCTTAAACCAATCCAATCTAATCTGATCCGTAATGACTTCTATAGAGCCGTAATCATAATGCGCAAGGGACATCAATCGCTGATCGCTGCAACTTAAATCCTAGTCGAGAATTGCAATTTGTTGGAAAAGTAAATTAAGGATCGAGGTCCAATTGCCCAAGAAATCGAAGAATGAGGCAACGGTGAGAGAGCGAGTTGAAAGTGTTGAGGGTGAGAGAGCGAGTTGAAAGTGTTGAGGGCGAGAGAGCGAGTTGAAAGTGTTGAGGGTGAGAGAGCGAGTTGAAAGAGTTGAGGGTGAGAGAGCGAGTTGAAAGTGTTGAGGGTGAGAGAGCGAGTTGAAAATACCAGTGCTGTGTTTAGTCTGAAGACCTATTTAAAGTATTCAATGACATTAAGAAATTATGATAATGTATACTATATGTTATATTTTTCACAAGCTTTTGAAATTAAAACTTCACTTTCCCCCCTCTGGTACCATAATATATGTATGTGTGTATGCATGTATATAAGTAAGATGTATTTCTTGTTGTCTATCGATGTAGATCCGTGCATAATACCCTGTTAGCGATCCCTCCGCCGACAAAGTACTCCACTCCGTACGGGGGAAGACTGGAATGGCAGATGCCAGGAGGAAATAAACTCGTCGTCCATCTCAAGAACAAGGAGAAGATCAGATGCGGAAAGCGATGGAGTCAGGTATAGAGAAAGACCGGATCAGTGAATCCCTAATGAATAAATTTAGGATTATTATGAAGATATACCATTACAAAGATATTCCAAAGATGCTGATGCAAAGATTTTGTTAAATTATACTGCTACTACAAATAAACTATCACAGAGATGCTTTTACGAAGATACAATTACATAAATTCTATTACAAAGATACTATAATAGTAGGTCTGTATTAATTTTTATTATTATTATAATATTAATAATAATAATAATAATAATTATTATTATTATTATTATTATTATTATTATTATTATTATTATTATTATTATTTTTTATTTTTTTACTATTGCTATTGCTATTACTGATACCATTATTACAATGACCCGCAATTATGAGAATAGAATAGAATCTTCGTTTATTCATTAACACATTGTCAGAACGCAATGCGATTACAAGAAAAAAAATGTGTAGGCATTGTGAGTTTGTGACCTTGCTCAGATCCATGCATACATACATACATACATACATACATACATATACATACATACATACATACATACATACATACATACATACATACATACATACATACATACATACATACATACATACATACATACATACATACATACATACATACATACATACATACATACATACATACATACATACATACATACATACATACATACATACATACATACATACATACATACATACATACATACATACATACATACATACATACATACATACATACATACATACATACATACATACATACATACATACATTACATACATACATACATACTTCCAAAGATTTCAACGGGAAAACTATAACAAAGATACTTTTACATGTACACTGCAACAAGCACATTGTTCCGAGTATATCCACTGTTTTATTGTATTGTATTGCGTTTATAAATTTATAAAGCGCCTCTCACAGTGAACACCAATCAGAGGCGCACTGTTACAGACCCATTGTTACAAGTATAATGGTACAAATGTACTGTTACAAATACACTGTCACAAGTGTGTTGTTACAAGTATACTGTTAGAAGTACACTGTTAACCGTCACTGCAGGTCATGTACATGTACTACTTTCTCGGATCGAGACTGTGGGCCGAGGATATGACTATCGTACGGAAGCAGAGAAGGGCCGAAAACACGTTCCTCTTGGCTCTAGACGGTGACGTTGAGTTCGAGCCAATGTCACTCATCCTACTCATAGATCTGATGAAGCGTAACGAAAAGGTCGGAGCAGCCTGTGGCCGAATTCATCCATCCGGATCAGGTATACCCAGTCGACCGTAAACGATTCCTGTGCTTTATATTGGGCAATTGGGGCATGGTAGATTGTTAGTAGATCGGATAGAGCGCTCGGAAAGTTGGCATACAGGCTAGTTTCCATTCAGGAAGTCACTGTGTAGAGTCCTTGAGCAAGTCTTTCACTCACAATAAGTTAATATCAGCGATGTTCTATCGTGTGGTATGGTCGAGTGCGAACTTCTGAATTCTGGATGGAGGGTAATATCAAATGCAGTTGCAATGTAATGTATTTGAGTGGATTACTGGATTGTATTTATCTCAAACTGTTCTACCGCATGATCAACAATTTTATTGTTGTACCATATATCCCAATTATACCTCAATGTGTAATACTTGTAGGCCAACTGATATCTGATTAGCTGTCTGGTTAGTTTCTAAGACTGTAATGCCGTTTCGAAAGAAGAAGCTTCTGCTTAAATGTTGCCAGGGCGGGTCCAAGATAATGATTGGTGCATTGTGTGTAGCACATCTGATGTATCATCCAATGCACGTTTACATCAATCTGATGGGCGTGTCTTACTTGATATAATGGGCGTGTCTGAATTAGCCCGATGGGTTGGCTTAACTTACTTTAGCCAATCCAGCACTAGAGTATGAACAACTCATCCTCCTTAATCTGATTAAATGCTGTTACTAAACGATTATGGTCTTAACTGTGTAATCTTGTGGGTTGGTCTTTATCATTCTATTGGATGGCTCCTACGAACATCTGTCAGTGGGTGTGTCCTAATAACAACGGTGGGATGGTCTTAATAACTGTGGGCAATCCTACTAAAGTAACTAAACGATAGGATGGCCTTAACTGTTGTAATCTGGTGGATCGGTCTGTTTAATTCTATTGGGTATTTCTAACCACAATTTTTGGCTCTTACCTAAATTAATTTTGTCAGTGGGCGGGTCCTAGTAACTCCGGTGGGATGGTTTTAATAACTGTGGGCAATCTTATTACCAGTTGTGGGCAGGTAACCAGGTTTGATAACTTTGGTGGGCGTGTCTTGCTAATTGTTGTGGGCAGGTCTTAATAACATGGTGGGCGTGTCTTACTATGTATTATGGGTGGGCTTCACTAGCAGTGATGGGTGGGTTCTACGAGGCTGATGGTGCCATTCTGATTGGCTGTCTGGTTTGATGGACAGGTCCGTTGGTGTGGTACCAGAAGTTTGAATACGCCATTGGTCACTGGATGCAAAAGGCGACGGAACACGTGATTGGCTGCGTGCTTGTGCAGCCCTGGTTGTTTCAGTCTGATGCGTGGTTCCGCCCTCATGGCCGATAACGTCATGAAGAAATACACTACTAATGCAACGGAAGCCAGTCATCATATCCAATTTGACCAGGGTACGTGACTGTAATCGTAAACTTGCCTTAAATGTGTAAATGAATGTAAAAACTGGGCAACCATGCCAGCTGAAAGCGGTTCCTTTCAAGTGCTGGGCTTTCTCATTGGCTTCCATCTTACTGAACATTTGTAATGTTAGGCAAATGAACATTTTCATGGGCATTTTATTGGGTCTTTGAGTAGGCTTACTTTACTCAATGAATGCATTCTTCGCAAGCCTAGAAGATGCTAGTGTTCATTAAAACAACGCGTCTATTTCAATCAATCAATGTAAACTTGACATAGCGCCTCTTCTAGATACTATTTACATGTGCATTGATAGGCGAAGACCGTTGGCTGTGCACTCTGATCCTCCAGGAAGGCTATCGCATCGAGTTCTGTGCCGCTTCGGACTCCTATGCCTTCTCACCGGAAGGCTTCAACGAGTTCTTTAACCAGCGCCGGCGATGGGTGCCGTCAACCTTGGCCAACATAACCTCCCTCTTGTCCTCCTGGCGCCACTCAACAACCGTCAACGAGAACCTGTCATCCCTCTACATGATCTACCAGACAATGCTGCTCGTTGCGTCGCTGGTCGGACCAGGAACCGTCTTCATGATGATGATCGGAGCCATGTCTGCGGCGCTCGCCAACTGGGTCGACATCAGCTTCGGAGTGCTCGTCTTATGCAATCTCATTCCCATCGTCGTCTTCGTCATCCTCTGCTACGCCGCTAAACCCGAAAAGCAGGTGGGTCGCGAGAGCATGGTAATCGTAATCGTAATCTCCAAGCTTCAAAGGCGCCACTCGAAAGCCAAGCGCAGGGTACCAGCTTATTCACAAGCGCTGCGTCGAGTCAGATCATTCTATTGGGTGGTTCTTACGAACATCTGTCAGTGGGTGTGTCCTAATAACACCGGTGGGATGGTCTTAATAACTGTGGGCAATCCTACTAAAGTAACTAAACGATAGGATGGCCTTAACTGTTGTAATCTGGTGGATCGGTCTGTTTAATTCTATTGGGTGGCTCTTACCACAATTTTGGGCTATTACCTAAATTAATTTTGTCAGTGAGCGGGTCCTAATAACTCCGGTGGGATGGTTTTAATAACTGTTCAATTGGTAGACAGGAGGAGGACCGGCTCCGGTTGCCAGAGGCAGATCAGCTGTTGAGGTGGATGTCGTGACTCGTTTAGGTTGATAATTGATAGGTGAATGATCAGAGGAGTCGGGGTAAGATGTACACCTAACCCTTACTTTACCTAACCTTAGTTCATCTTACTTCATCTTATAACCTAAGCGACCCATACCTTAGATTACCTCATCTCTCACCTCACGTTACGTCATCTTACCATATTTCTCTTGATCTCAGCTACCTTCCCTTGCCTTGCTTACTGTACCTCACCTGTTTGACTCCGCCATTCTTTACTTACCTTACCTGAGGTACCACTCCATACCTTACCTTACACACCTACTTCGTATTAATAACCACATCTCACTTGTATACTTAACCTAACCTTATCTTACCTTTCATTACTAACCTTACCCCACCAACTTCACCTTATATTACTTCACATTAATTACCTCATTTCGTCTTACATCAACTAGTGTTAACTTACCTTAGCTTTCCTTATTGCACCTTGCCTTAACTAACCTCACCTTAACTAGCATTGCCCTCATATGTAGTCGTGTGTAATACTGAACATTTGTATGGCACCATTTCAGGACCTCTTAAAGCGTCTACGTAATGCTTACCGAGAACCGATATAAAGATGTGCGTACTGAGATAGCAGATCAGTTTCAGTTTCAGTTTTTGACGTTCAACTTTGGTTTCAGTTATGGTTTGCGCTGATGATGGCGGCCGTCTACTGCTTGGCTCAGATGCTCGTCTTGATCGGAACGATAATGACGATGGTTGAGAAGGGTCTCTGCCATCCAACGTCCGTCTTCTTCATCTTCGTCACCGGGACCTTCATCCTGGGCGGCCTTCTCCATCCTCAGGAGATCCTCTGTGTCCTCAATGGTTTCGTCTACTTCCTTGCCATTCCGACGATGTACGTGTTCCTCATAATCTACTCTTTCTGCAATCTCCACGTCGTTTCCTGGGGTACCCGGGAAGTGAAGAAGACCGCCAGTGAGGTCAAGGCCGACCAGCAGCTGGAGGAACTCCAGGAACTGGCTCGGGCGGTGAAGGAGGAGGCGAAGACGAGAGGCTTGTTCGGTAGGCTGATGGATAAGATGAAGAGGAAGAAAAATTCTCGATGTGGGAACTGTCTTAACATCGCCTGCTGTTCGGAGCACGAGGCGAAGGAACCGGAAGTGATGCAGCTCCTCGTGACGAGCGTCGAGAACTTCGACCGAACGATAGCACAGCTGATGGAGGTCATCGGAAAGGGGACGGAGGACGGGGACGAAGAACGACCTTCGTCCACCTTGACCTTGGCTGCCATTGGAGCGAAGAAGCAACAGGTGGAAGAGGATGGATCGTCTGAGTTGAAAAGGCAGAACATAAAAGACGGGATGGAAGATGGTGAAAAGAAGAAAGAGAAGGATGGGATGAGAAAGCAGAAGGAGGAGGAGGAAAAGGAGGAAGAGAAGAGGAATACAAAGAAGGAGGAAGATCGCAACATCGAATCTGTTCAGGACACAGGTATTCAGAGATCTAAGGTTCCATCTTATTAATTCTACATATTATACAAGCATCTGATAACCTCCTCAATATGTACTCCCCAAATAGGTGTCCCTTTAATCTCGTCTACCCCAATATGTATCCCTATTAATATCCCATTAGGTGCCTCTTTTAATCACCCATTGTTCCCTTTAAATCTCCTCAATAAGTCTCCCTTTGCTAATTATTGATTTCCACCGAACTTTCTCTAAAAGAATACTATAGTCCCGAATGAATGAATAGTCGACGGGTTCCATGTTGGGAGATCATCGCTTGGTGTCTCATGAATGACTATAATGGCAAGTCGAATAGATTACAGTAGATAATATCAGATCAGAATTTAATTCAGTCTTCTATACATCGCAGAAGTCATGTTCCTATGTGACATTCCCTAGGTGGCGCCACTCAAGGCAAACACGCCGCCAGTGTGGGGCATGGTAGCCGATTGGTTAGAGCGCTCGCATTGTAACAAGGTGAGTACGAGTTCAAGTCTTCTCTTCCTCTAACGCGGCTACAGTGTTTAGAGACCTCGACCAGGTCCTTCCGGTCCAGAGAGAACAGTTAAAGAAGACGCGGTAGCTGATATAGCGTTTGCCATGTAGCGAGGAGAGTAACGGTTTGAGTCCCCTCATTTAAAACGGTTACTGTGTAGTAAGTCCTTCACTCAAAAACTTTTTGGCGCCATCGACTGATGCTTGGTCGAATGTACAATGGCGCTCAATAAATGTCTGCATGATTTTTTTGTAGAGATGTCGGTTTCCGAGAGGAATGTCGAAGATGCTGTTGGGTCGATGGCTGGTAGTTC
The DNA here is from genome assembly GCA_020284085.1 of Aporrectodea caliginosa. Classification (NCBI taxonomy): domain Eukaryota; kingdom Metazoa; phylum Annelida; class Clitellata; order Crassiclitellata; family Lumbricidae; genus Aporrectodea; species Aporrectodea caliginosa. Next base: position 232,441 of record JACEVL010000557.1, read on the forward strand.
GGATTCAGAAAAAAAGCGATATGATCTCATCAGTCCATCATGGATTGAGGACGTGGAACTGGGCGAAGGTCCTGTCAAAGAACTTGACCACAACGAAACCGTCTTCTTCCAGGTAATAGATGATGAATCACGGTGTAAATGTGGACTTTTTATTGAAAGATCGATGATGACGATGATGACTATAATGACTGCGATGATGTCAGTGATGACAACGACGATGACTGTGACGATGACACCGACGATGACGACGATTAAGACGACGAAAACGATGATGATGATGATGATGATCAACGATGCTGACGATGATGATGATGTGATCGATTATTTGTGTTACTCTTCAGCAACTGATCGATCGTTACCTGAAGCCGTTGGTGTTGGACGAGATCGAGCAAGAGAAGGCGAAGGAGGAACTGATGGAGCTTCGCAACCGAATGTCCATAGGGTTCCTCTTCCTGAACGCGACCTTCATCGCTACCCTCTTCGTTCTCCAGGTGAACATGTCCACCCTCTACGTCCCCTGGCCTTGCCTGGACAACGACGGTGAACTCATGAAGCTCGACCCTCTGGGATTCACTTTTCTCATCATGTTCGGGGTCCTGATGGTCATCCAGATGACAGGGATGATCCTGCATCGAACCTCAACGTTCCTACACATCATGTCGACGACCATCCTTCGCTCTGTCTCCGCCTCTTCCACCGAACTGGACAAGGCGAACGTTCAGAACATGATCCAGCTGGCCAGATACCTCGGGAACCTTGAGGTTGAACGAAACGGGTCCCGAGGGAGTGCATCGACATCGGCCGGGGGCAGGTGGCTGAGGCGCCTGGCCAGGAGGGTCAATGGTGCCACGGTCAGTGCGGAGTTCCAGCGCCGATTGAACGCCGTCAGGACGGCACTTGCAGACGAAGACACCAATGCCGACCACTTGGCAAGGACTGTTCTGGCGAGGGGTAATACCGTGGGGAGTGGGTCCCGACAGCAGGCGCAGGCCGCCATCCTTACGCTGGCCCTTAGGAATCAAACCCAGAACGTTCTCCAGATTAGTTCATTTGGCAGAGACAACCCGGACATCGGAAGTATTTTTCGAGGCGTTCGGTCCATTCTAGGCAAAGACGATACGCAGGATTCCTCCGCAACCTCAGACGGACATCACCCTAACACTTCGACCGCCAACCACTCTACCGCTGTAGACGGAACTGAGTCTACCAGTCGCAACAGACACAGCCTGACCACTTCGAACTCTAGACACCAGACCTATGAAAACCCAGCGTTTACCTTACCTGAAACATTGGATGACTACGATAATTATTTCCTCTATAATGTAGAAGGACGTCCTGCGTAAACTGACGAACTGCCGGACAAAATTCACCCACCCTCTCCTCGACTATCGTGTTGCTTATATGTGTAATGTAATCGGAAATCCAGACAATTTAAATAGCGCCGTCCTGGAGCTTCTTGCCTTAGGTGAGACTTGAAGTAGAAACTAATTGTAATTGAAATTGCAAGCACAAAAAAGCCCCTCATCAGAGAAACTCTCCGATGAAAGTTCCCGATCAAACAACACAAACACACAATGGAACAGACTGTGAGACACACCAATCACGCTGCGCAGCATGCAGAACTTATTCTTGTCCTTATATATTCATTCATTCATTTCGAACATTTGTATAGCGCCCCTTCAAGAAAACTACTCAGAGGCGCTCCCGACTCCAGCACGGCCAAAAAGAACAGTTTTAAGGTGAGAAAAGAACATAGGATAGGAGGTCCTAGATAGGAAAGAGGCGAAGCTCCAGAGGGAGGCCATTCCAGGTCGAAGGACCCACCAACTGGAGTATAGCCAATTTCATCATGACTATATCAAAACTAAAGCCCTTGCACCCTTTTAACATTTTGAAGACGATAGCAATCTCCTGGTAAAATCCGCAAATACATGCATCCGGATATACCTGGGTTTAATAGGTTGGCAAGAAGGAACTTCCTGCATGGGAGTCACACACATCGAACAATTTGACTTTGACATGCATTTAAATAACGCATACATGCAGCAAGGACATGATGTAGTCACTATATGTACGCCGCCCTCCGTGTCCCTGCAGGTCACCCTTGGGCTATCGGTCTATAATTATCACTTCGTGACGTCGTCCACGCAACCGCTCTTGCTGGGATGCTCTTGGGAGTTTGTTGGGCAGGAGGGACGGACCATGCAGACTCAAGGCAGTAATGCGACATTGGTTCATGGCTTCTATCCAAGTTTTTGAGCAACTATATGCCCAGAGGGCTGAAACCCGTCTCCTCAATTGGGGCCGTAGACGGACCGATCCTGGTCATGTCCCGCATATATATAGTCTGTTGACCCTGCATTTAAACCTGCAGTCTACTCATTGCTTTTTCGTGCACATGTATGTCCGAATTTTAGCTACAGCAGATGTTTGGCATGTAAGATATTTTTGTTATTAGGATGATTTATAATGCTCAACTGGACATTTAGATGGCATAACACAGTGCGGTTATAACATGCAGTTGGTTTTAATAAATGATATACTTACTTACTTACTTTTGATTGCAATGCTATGAAAATAATGCCTCAATTACATTAATTGATGTCTTCCTTCTTGTATTTCTTATATAAATTGAATATGTGCATACATATGTACATACATATATATATATATATATATACACACATATATATATAGTACATACATATGTATATATATATAGAAACATACATATACAATTATACATACATATGTATGTACACAGCATATCGTATATGAATATATATACACATACATACATACACATATGTATACAGTATATCGATTAAGTGCTTTTAGTTTAGCTTTCTTAATTTCTTATCTGAAATGCAAGGCCATAATGGCGTTTTTAGTACCTTTAAAAAGCTCTGCCTGGGCCTGCAACCTGAATGATGTGTGAGCCATTAAGCTAACAAACAAGCGAACGTTGCTCATGCAGACTGTACTATAGTAGAGTCACCATGCACTGGGGACGTCCCTCTGACACGCATGCATAGCCCAAACGACGGATTCCCATCCGGAGCTATTTGTAGACATCATGTTTTAGACCATGCTTGAATTGCTTGGACGTATCGTCTAGTGTATTGGAGGAGCGACGACAGGCGACGACGCCCGCAACACACGAGCCCCATGCATGCACCAGCAAGCAGTCCCTCGAAGATGGTAGAAGAAGCTGCGCCCGGTCATCCCTCTCCCAGTGGATTAGTGCAGGGAAGATGACATTCTTCACCAACTGACCCTTCAGTATAGTCTCAGGAGTAGAATAATATAATCAGCGTGATTGGCAATTGCACATCGACATAGCCTAAGGTTTTATATAGTTACACATCAACACAAGGATATTAAACTCAATGCGTCAACAAAGAGCAGAAATGTCATTAGCAAGCAAAACTAAGTCACAAATGACGCACCCAAGCACACACGTGCAGCCCAACATCGGACCCCCACCTATCGTTGAATAAGATCAAGCTTACTATCCCGCCGAGTTTCAGCGTTTAACCCTCGGGCTACCAAGGTTTTTTTGTAACACTGGCTACCAAGGGGTGGTTACCACCCCCCTGGATTTCGTGTTTGGTTTCACATATCATAACTTGTAATACAACATTGGATTCAGCATTCATTTCTGCACAGAATGGTATATTTAGTTGTACATTATGTGAATGCACCTCGAAAGTACATCACTTTTAACAACGGAACCCCTTAATTAGCGATATTTTATATTATTGCGTACATTTTGTACTTTTTGGATAAACAAATATAAAATTATGTGTGTTTTGAAACTGATCTATGTATCCAAGATACACACATACATCCCTACATATGTTTATATACGTATAAATATATATTCATACATATATATCCATACATATATATCGGTTTACGTTGTGAATCTTGTGATGCTGTATCCAGCCATTTTCACACAGATTACGCGTATTATTATTTATTTTGATCACTTCCGGTTTTCAAAAGACAAACATGTAAGTATGCAAATGAAGCCCTACATTCTCTCTAAAGAATGGTATATTTGTTTCTCTTCCAGGAAGACAAATGAATACGCTACAGACAAAAACTAAGGGGGAGTGCTTGCATTCAGCCATTTTTCACGCTATTACGCGTATTATTGTTTATTTTGATCACTTCCGGTTTTCAAAAGACAAACATGTAACTATGCAAATGAAGCCCTACATTCCCCTATAAAGAATGGTATATTTGTTTCTCTTCTAGGAAGAATAGTCAATAAGCTATAGTCGAAAAACTAAGGGGTGGTATCCACCCTTCTCCCTCTGGTGCCTCGGGTATATCGGGTATAACTTTTGAATGGCGTGGGCTACCACCATGATGTTTACATCAAAATGTGCGCCAATGAATCTGCTACAGCTACCTAATATGTAATAAAATACAGCCCGTAAAAACAAAGTTTTTTACTATATCCATCTAGTATCCGATAACGTGTACTCTGAAAATAGTCCGCGTTCATTTTACGCCATAGCGTGCGTTTAATCAGGTAGCGCGCCCGTTTTTGTTGCGGCCAATGGCAACGCTGGTCAATGGCAACGCTGCGTATCGGAAAAGGGATTCCCGATTCGAAAATTTGAGTCCCCGATTCTATAAGCTAGCCTTTTGGGGAGCTGAAATTTTTATAGAATGAAGTGTCTGCGAGGGCGAGTCTATCTGCCAAGTTTCATGACGATTGAATGATTGTAAGTGATCGAATTAGTCGTCGCAAGATTTGACTTTTTAGCCTGTGGCTCAAGCAAGCAAGCAAGCAAGCAAGCAAGCAAGATTTCCGTAAGTTAAACTAGATGGATAAAATTATATTCCATATGAAAAAAAATTGTATGCATAAAAACGTAGGGGGTGGGGTGGTGGTAACCAGCAGCCCCTTGGTAGCCCGAGGGTTAAAACGAACTGAGGTTGACTACAATACAATACAACATTGCATATTTTAGTGAATTTGATGTGGTGGGACACATACCTGGTGAGAGTAAAATTGTCATTGAAAAAAGGGTGAAAAATTTTTGCGCGCGATACATTTTGTCAAATCAGTGGTGGGACAAATCCAAGCAGTTAAAATATGCCCTGCCTGTTCTAGACACTCGTCGGAAGTGCTCCCGACCTGACTACGCAAGATCACAATCAAGCAGAATGGTCTTATGAGGCATAGAAAGTAGAAGCTCATGCCGCAGATTGCATGGAAGTCTGTTCCAGGAGGAGGAGGGGCCAACAACTGCAAAGCTCCGGAGAATGTGGTGAGATGGTCCAAGTTTATCATTTTTGAGGACATCCTTTATGGCCAACTTTGAATGATTTAAGTGTATCTGATTACCCTGGCAATTTCTGTCGCTCCAGGTGGTACGGTGGTACCGATGTTTACAACCCATAGCCTAATTGCAAATGTACAAGCCCTTAACACTTTAGTATACACCATACGATAGTTGCGCGTGGGCAGAAATAGTGGGCACCATATGATTTGGTCGGTGGGCATTGGGCAGCCTATGAATTGCACACAATGAGTCAGTAACATGCCAAGTTACATTCCTCATGGACTACCCATAGGAAGGATTCTGGTGGGGTCTATGCATGGATAAAGCAACGATCGCGGCCCAGTGCATGGAGCTCATGTTAGACGCATAGGCCTATTGCGTCATCTGCTTATTAGATGGGTAGGCCTATAATAAAGGTTGCGTCAACATCTATCTGTGACGTAATTTCGTGTCACATGGGAAACAATAGTAATAAGAAACAATGACGTGCTGCTGAGAGACATTTTCGGTTCATGGCACTGCAGAAGACGACGACGACGACGTTTCTGAAATTTCAACAAATTCGAACACACTACTTCGAAACCTTGCATCCCAGACGCCTACAAGAAGGTAAGCAGACGTCGAATTTTATATAGCGCGCCAATATGGTATCGAAGGAAGGAGTCACCGTGAGAAAATACAACAAACTAGCCGAACAAGAAGAAGACACGGAAAAGGAGGAAGGATGATCGAGTTAGTGAAGAGCAACAAGAGCAACTAGGCCTACAACTGAGGAAAGAACAGTTATGTACGCAGGCAAACAGACGGACCCTGCTGTACAGTCAGTGCAATCATTTCCAGTTATTGGCTGTCAGTTATAATAAACAAAAAAATGATGGTGATAGGCCAACTGAGATGGCGACGAAGGTATACGGTGCTGCAGTTAGTGATGTAATGAATAATAATGATGATGATGGTGATTATGATGTTGATGATGCTGATGATGTTGATGCGAAAGTGGAAAGCAGAGATTGGCAGTGAGTGAAAATGAAGAAGTTGACGATGGAGTGATGAATGTGCAAAAAGAAGTGTCCTAGCACAACAAATATAAACAGAAAAGCGGACAAGAAGTGAAAAGACGCAGTCAGAACAAAGAGTAGCTAGGATCGTTTTTTCCAATTGTCTCTACAAATATAATTAATTATTTTAATTATAATTATTTTAATTTAAATTAATGGTCCGACCGGTTCACTGTCGGGTGTCGAGCAGAGACGTGGCAAGCATTCCACAGGGCGGCTAGAGCCCTGATCGCCTTTGGGTCTGGTAAGCTTATGAGGCGTGAAGTTCAGTCATTATATGACTCGCCGATTGGAGCTGTCCCTCTGCGATGATCCTCTAGGCGCACCCGAACAGTGAATCACCGGACCCACAAATGACTTACTCGTCTCAGACCCAAGCGAGCGTCTTCAGGCGACAAATCCTCGATCTCTCTGTCTGTCTTGATGGTGATACCGAGATGGCGACGCCATGAAGGCATACGGTGCTGCTGGCGGTGATGGCTGTGATTGCATGAACAACAATGATGGTAGTGATTGTGATGTTGATGATGCTGATGATGATGTCGTTGATGCGCATGTAAGAAGCACACAATGGCAGGTGGTGAAAATGAAGAAGTTGACGATTGAGCTGATGATGGCGCAGAAAGAAGTAGCTGCTGCCCACCAGAGATAAACGGGAAAGCAGACAAAAAGTGTGAAGACGCAGGCAGAGCAAAGGAAACTAGAGGAGCGGAGCACAGCAGGAAGGACAAACATAAAGAATGAAAGTTGAGCAACTCACGAATATTATTTAGCAACTATTTCAGCAGGTTTTCAGCTGTCTCTTCAAATATAATTAATTAATTTAATTATTAATTATTTAAAAAAATTTAAACTAAGTCTTAATCGTTGTGGTCGACCGGTTCACTGTGGGGTGTCGAGCAGAGACGTGGCATGCATTCCACAGGGCGGCTAGAGCCCTGTTCTCCATTGGGTCTGGTTTGTGGCGCGAAGTTCAGTCAGAAGCATGCTATGACTCGCCGATTGGAGCTGTCCCTCTGCGAGGATCCTCTAGGCGCACCCGAACAGTGAATGGTAGGACCTACAAATTACTTACTCGTATAAGACCCAAGCGAGAGTTCTCAGGCGGCCTATATGTCTGTCTGCCGTCTGGAGAACATTTATGTACTGCCAATTAAAGGGACCACGCAACGAATTGAGTGGATTTGGAATCGGAATCGAAGAGGAACCAGTAGATGAGTATATGAAGGTGACCAAGATGAGATGAATCAACAGAGGAAGATGCTTTAGAAAGAGAACAGAAGTAAAATTTCGGATGCTCCTTAACAGTCAGTGAAATCCTTCCCAGTTATTAGATTTCAACAATGATGAGCTGTGGTCGTTGTGGTGTTGGTGGTGGTGTTGGTAGTGTTGATGGTGATGAAAGCAAAAGAAGAGAAAAGTAGAAATTTTAATTAAGACTAACAGAGAATGCAATTGAGTGATATTTTGCATGTATATTTATTGCCAAAGGTGTATGCAGTTGTTCTTTACAGAAACAATGTCAGCTTGTACTTCCATCACCCGCTTGTGATGGATACCACCAGTCTTCAGAACCCCCTAAAGAGCGAGAACCGTGATCCAAGCTAGACCACCTCCATGCCTTCCAGGTCAACAAAACAGCTGCATATAGGCCTACAGATGGGTTGATGAGCACATACTATCCTATTAGGTAAAGTATGATGATATTTTGTTATTTCTGTGTGCCGTCTCGTGCCCATTTTGTAGGCTATAGTATGAGTGACCATTTTTGTAGGCTATAGTTTGAGTGACCATTTTTGTAGGCTATAGTATGAGTGACCATTTTGTAGGCTATAGTATGAGTGACCATTTTTGTAGGCTATAGTATGAGTGAGGCTATAGTTTGAGTTGTAGGCTATAGTATGAGTGACCATTTTTGTAGGCTATAGTATGAGTGACCATTTTTGTAGGCTATAGTATGAGTGACCATTTTTGTAGGCTATAGTATGAGTGACCATTTTGTAGGCTATAGTATGAGTGACCATTTTGTAGGCTATAGTATGAGTGACCATTTTGTAGGCTAATAGTATGAGTGACCATTTTGTAGGCTATGGTATGAGTGACGGCTCGTCAGTACTGACAGCGGAAATGACAGCCATGCAGAGGACGATAGAATAGTCCAGCAGGGAAGATGGGAGAGGAGAACAGCAGGAAGAACAAGCATCAAGAATGGAAGTTGAACACTTTCTATTTTGCAACTATTTCAGCAGCTTTTGTTAAGTTGTCTCTGCAAACAGGCCTATAACTATTTAATTAAATTAGTTTTTTTTTATTATTTTAAACTAATCATTTTGGTCCGACCGATTCACTGTGGGGTGTCGAGCAGAGACGTGGCATGCATTCCACAGGGCGGCTAGAGCCCTGTTCTCCATTGGGTCTGGTTTGTGGCGCGAAGTTCAGTCAGAAGCATGCTATGACTCGCTGATTGGAGCTGTCCCTCTGCCATGATCCTCTAGGCGCACCCGAACAGTGAATGGTAGGACCTACAAATTACTTACTCGTATAAGACCCAAGCGAGAGTTCTCAGGCGGCCTAGGCTATTATGTCTGTCTGCCGTCTGGAGAACAATTATGTACTCCCAGAAGTAAAATTTCGGATGCTCATTAGCATTAATCATTAGTCATTAGTCAGTGAAATCCTTCCCTGTTGTCTTTACAAATATAATTAATTAATTTGTGGGCCTATGCAGTTGTTCTTTATAGAGAAATGTCGGCTTGTGATGGATACCACCTACAGAGTGAGCACTGTGATCGAAGCTGGACCACATCCATGCCTTCGAAGTCAAAACATTTGCATCCTTCCCTGTTATTGGCTTTCAACGTTGATCAAAGAAGAAGGTAATGGTGACATTATGATGGATAATTCGATTATGTTGATGATGATGCTGTTAGCAATTTTTTGGTGGCAATTATAGTCTAATAATTAAATAGGCCTAGTGATTGTTTTGTTGACGATGATGATGCAGCTGATGGTGGTGCCGCCATGGTAGTGGTGGCGGCGGTGGTGATGGTGATGAAAGTACGAGAAGAGAACAGCAGAAATTGCAATGAAGATTAGCAGAGAATGTAGCCTATAAGTGATATATTTCATATATATTTATTGCCAAAGGTGTATGCAGTTGTTCTTTACAGGAAAACGCCGGCTTGTACTTCCCACACCCGCTTGTGATGGATACCACCTTCAGAACCACCTAAAGAACGAGAACCGTGATCGAAGCTGGACCACATCCATTCCTTCGAAGTCAGAACAGCTGCATATACAGATGAATTAATGAATATAAGGTAAAGTATGATGCTATTTCTGAGTGCCATCTTGTGACCATTTTGTAAGCTATAGTATAAGCGACGGCTCATCACTTCTGACAGTAGAAATGACGGTTATACAGAGAACGATAGAGTGACCCATCAGGCAAGTGCAGCTGTCTCTACAAATACAATAATATTATATTTAATTATTATTTTATTTTATTTTAAACTAATCGTTTTGGTCCGGCCGATTCACTGTCGGGTGTCGAGCAGAGACGTGGCATGCATACCACGGGGCGGCTAGAGCCCTACGTGTTCTCCATTGGGTCTCTTGGCGCGAAGTTCAGTCAGAAGCATGCTATGACTCGCCGATTGGAGCTGTCCCTCTGCCATGATCCTCTAGGCGCACCCGAACAGTGAATCAGCGGGCCTAGCTACAAATTACTTACTCGTAGTCGACCCAACGGGAGTTCTCCGGCGGCCTGTATGACTGTCTGCCGTCTGCAGAGAAACCTAACGTACTGCCAGTTAAAGGGAACACGCAACGAATTGAGTGGGTTTGGGATCAGAATCGAAGAGGAACTAGTAGATGAGTATATGAAAATGACCAGAATGAGAAGGACCAACAGAGGAAGAGGTAGTGATCCAGCAGCGCTAACGTTAGTGATGTTTGTTTTTGTTTTCATATTCTCTCGGAGTGATGCCTCACGGGACAGGAGAATGCAGATGCGATGGACTTATTGGAACGCTCTACTCAACCTGGATCCACAATAGGGTGAACTCATCACAGCATGCCACAGAAAGATATTGAAAAACAAAGAACACTGACGAACAGTCTATAGTAGGCTATAATTTACTCCACAGACGTACATTTGGCCCACTGAAATGTAACCAAGACAGGGGAGGGGAGTAAACCCATCTCCGCTGTGTGCGCAGTGATGGGCACTAACTAATTTTTTTAGTTAAACTATAACTAAACTATAACTATTTTTCAACTAAAATAAGAAAAGTTTAACTAAAAGTTGGCAACTGATTTTGTAAATAAGTTAACTGAACTAAAAATATTTAGTTAAACTTTTTCCAACTTTTTAACAAACTTTTTCATAAACATTTTCACAATGACTTATGTTAAGTAAACTGTAAAAATGCAGGGCGTCTATGACGATTATTTTCACTTTCAAACTATGTAATGTGTACTAGACTAATAGTCCTAGTACAGTTCTTCAAGAAAATCATGAAGAAAGTTGCTAATCGTGCAGTGCAATGCAGTTCACTTGACTTGAGTAATAAAACCAGTTGCTCATGACAATCATTGCGGAAGATAGTTGCTGATTTTGTTACTTAAACTTTGTAGCTAATAACTAAAAATATTAGTTAAACTTTGGTTTAAACTAAACTATTTATTTTTAGTTAAACTTCTGCCTGAACTAAATTTTTTTAGTTAAACTAAAAGTTTGCCACTTTTTAGTTAACTTTTGCCCATCACTGTGCTTGAGCATAGGTAAAATCCTACCCCAGCTTCCCCACAGGGGTCTTCTGTTGGGTAGCCGGCCGACAGCTTTAATCCTGTCTTGGGTCCCATTGATTTAATAAAAAAAATCAACTCAACTTCCGTGTAGAGTTAATTCTGTGCATGCCTATACAGGACTCTGTCTATTGATTTTCAGAAAGAAATTACCTTTTTTCAGATAGCCCAAAGATGATGCGGTCCCAAATTCCTTCTTAAAGCGTGAGAACAACATATATACAGGCGGTGGCTAAGTGAAAGGAAAGCAAGCAAAGAGCGTTTGCTAATGTAGGCTACAAAAGTGTTTGAAAAACGAAGGACTTATGTAGTGCCTAAGTGTTTGTGATACTAATAAGTGTCTGAAGATCACCTGCTACAGAAGCAAAGCCATACGGAATAATGTAAAAGGTACCTTTAAGTGCATTACGATTCAATCAAATCAATCGGTTAGTTTCTTGTAACCAACGTATTATCATACTTTACTTACATTTATAGTGGTTACCAAGGGAGAGACCCAGAAGGGCTGAAGAATCCCGCTAATAGGGCCACCTAGTAATTGTGAATTATAGAAAGTCACAATAGCCCATGACAACCAGTTCAAAAAGTACAGGAATACAACAATAATCAAGAATTAACTTTAATTAATAAGAACACTACTAACATAACTTAACTAACACACCAAATGAAAAGTAGGGTATGCATTCAAGTACTTTGTTGAATCAGATAATGACGTAGTTACTCTTAAAGATAGGCCTATGCAGACCACGTGATTGACGGACAGATAAGGGTATGCTGTTCCCAACGTGTTAGCTCCTGCAACTCTGATAGAAAATATCCAAGTGTTTGCATGAGCAAAAGGTTGTGGATATAACTTGGAACTTCTTGTAGAGTAAGAATGAATTTCGGAGGCAAGTAGGAAGCGTTGTCTGTAAATTAGGCCTACTGGTAAATGAGTTGAGCTCATAACGATGCATAAATTCATCTATCTGTGCCGTCCTAATAATGTTCAATTTTTGGAAGTTTAAATTCTAGAAATTGTTGACTAGTAGCCTCTGAGAACTGTAAGGAACACCAGCCACGCAACGGATAGCTCTCTTGTGTTGAGTATAGTCAGCCTTTCTAGATTAGATTTATAAGTAGAGGCCCATAATAAATTGCAATAGGCAAGGTTTAGGGCTATAAAAAGGTGTAGTAGAGGGCTAACTGAACATTTAGATAAATGAGGGCTAACCGAACATTTAGATAAATGTTGTGCAGCTCCATGTCCCTTTGATAGGCAAATGCAACAGGCCCCAAATTGACTATGGCTAATAGCACATCAAACAACTTCCTATTAATTAGAAACTTCTATAGTGCCAGCTATAGTGTCTTATGCACAAGACTTCAACCTACGGTGCACGAAGACCAACCTGCAATTAAAATAGCCCTACCCAGCAGTGCATATTTTAACGGATTTTGACTACTGGAACAAAGTCTGGTCCACTACTTTCAATGTCATTGGAAACTAAAATCAGTGGCGTAACTAGGGGTTCGTGCGCCCGGGGGCAAGAATTTCCGGAAAATTTTCTTTCTTAGTTCCGCCAAAATTTCTAATGACCTTTTTTCTTTCCCCTCGTCTTTTTTTCCAGAAGAAAATTGTCAGAAGCCTCTCATTTTGCGCCCCCCCTGCAAGACTCATGTATAATAGTTACTTAGTAACTATTCGTGCCTGATTTCTTTCACACAAAAATTGTCAGAAGCCTAATTTTGCGCCCACTCTGCCCTGCGCCCGGGGGCGGCCGCCCCACTGCCCCTCGTTACGCCACTGACTAAAATTGAAAGCAGAGTATTACCTGGAAAAATCACTAAAACTACTGGGACAAATCCTAAACTACTGGGGCAAATCCTAAAACTACTGGGACATTTGTCCCAGTAGTTATACAGTTAAAATATGCACTGCAATACAATACAACTTGCATTTATACCGCACCTTATTAAAACAAAGTCTTACTCAAAGGACGCGTTACACCGTGGTGATTAATTAGTCAAAGTAATAATAGTAATTAGAGAAAGGATGTGTTTTAAGTTTAGATTTTAAAAGTATTGATCGAGGAGGATCATCGTATTGGTTCTGATAAAGAGTTCCATTCAGCTGGACTAGCTGCTTTAAACATTCTGTTTACAAAAGAATGTTTAAAGAATTTAAGAAGATTGTCCTATTTCATCGTTCCTTGTACAGTGTACACGCGTTTGCTCTCGAGATTCCTGTAGTTTTCCGAAGCCAACCCATTTCTGTTTTCAAACGCTTTTCTTAAAAAGCTTTCTCGGCCGCGCCGCAATGCGCATGCTTATCGGGTCACTAATCTTAAACAGTTAACTCAAAACGCCGCGAATTGGCGATGGTGACGTAATACCGGCCGACTATTTATAGCGCAGTCGGCCGTGTGCGAGGATGGAAGACCGTTGCAGTCAAAATGCCGAGAGCGTCTGGTGGATGTCTGCCTGGTATGGCGGGTGTTGAGTGGCTTATGCGAGTTCTATCGCCGGTCGGGCTCGTAACTGGCTCTGCTTCCACGGGCAAGGCGACGGTGTCGTTGGAAATCTGCTCCCGGGTACTATTCTGTCCCGTTAACTATTTCGCTAGAGACGTATAAAACTCTGCCTGCTGCCTGGTATGGAATTCGACGTAGATGAATTATTCAGAGATATATGACGTCTACTATGAAATTATCAGTGAAGATAAGGTTTAGAATAAGTTACAATAGATTACGGTTTTCTATTTAGAATTGCAAGTAGTAACTTCCGATTATATACAATACTAGCATTTTTTACCCGGCTTTGCCCGGGGTTTCCCCATGCGTAATTTTATCTCTACCTTATAATTATAGGCCTATTATTTGTTCCCCGGGCTAAATAATATAATAGTAAACGAAGCTCGATCGTGTTCCATTACAGCGCTCGTAATTTTTCGGAACGGAGCGTGTTTTATTTCGATTGCGCCTCGCGTGACGTAAGACAACATTTCTCTTACGTCACGCCGCTCAAGCGAGGTTAAAAATATGCATATTAATGTACTCCGTTATTGGTATTACGGAACCTCATAATTTTGAAGTTTAAAATGTCCATATGTCAGCGTTTAAATAAAATTGTGAGCTGAAAATAGTCGCGTTGAAACAGACGTGGCGTAATAACGTTTCGTGCGATTTTTCAAATCGCTAAAGCGTTCCGTTTCGGAGCCTTTAGAAACAGACAAACAAACATAAGGAAGGACAACGTAAACAAACTAAGACTTATATTATAAGATATTCAGCATCGACCATGTACTTATTTGCATTGCTATGCATTGTACATTAAGTATGTATCTGGTACATAAATATATTTGTATATTGTATATATTGATATAACTGACGTTCTGTGTATATGTATGCATCTGTCGTTATGTGTATATACTATATATGAATGTATATATAAATATTGTATCTGTCGTTACTAATGACAGATAAAATATTTATATTCACTACCATAGTAACGATTCGTTACTATATGGTAGTGAATGTATACCTCATTCCAATGATTTATCGATATCAGGACGATGCTTATGAGCTTCATGCAGTACAGACATGCAGATACGTCTGTTACCTCTTTACCTTCAAGACGTTTGAGCAGATAATTTATTACCTTTATTCTTAATATTTACACTCAGAATTTATAATTTCGTTTATTGAAAATAGAAAGTTGACAGACCGCAACTTTTCACATAGAAGAAAATAGCTATAATTATTAGTGTAATGTCAGTACGACAATGAACCGATGGATTGGATTGGGTTATCTCTTTGATATTGAGATTGAAGTCGCTTAGCCTATATCAAGGAGCAGATAATTTCTTACCTTTACCTTCTTAACATTTTACACTCACAATTGAAGTCGTTTATATCAAGGAGCAGATAATTTATTACCTTTACCTTCTTAACATTTTACACTCACAATTGAAGTAATTTATATCAAGGAGATTAAGTCGACGAAATTCTACAGATTTTTAGCGATATGATAGAGATTTAGTTTGGATGAAGTTAATATCGAATACGTTTTTGTAATCAAATGATTATTCTCAATTAAACATTAAGTAATTCATATTTCGCTCTATAACAATTAAGGTGATTTGCCAATAGGGAATATGAGTGGATATTTTAAAATACGTGTTGAATATGCTATGGTAGCCAGGCAACTCAAAAATTGCGATTCATTAAGTTAAAATGACTTTAAATGGATCCGAAACATGAATCACCTGAAGTAAAATCTTCAAATTATTAGCTTAAGCCGCACCATTTTTGTCTGTCAGTGATATTGAGTACAATTCAGGATGCATGTAAATTGATCTTTTATCTCCATTGGAGAGAGTAGAACTTCGCGTTGAAGCTCTCTACAATTGCTTTTTTCGTTTTCTTCATTTTGCCAAATAGATGATACATATTGGGAGTTAAAGTCATCCTTTACCTATAGTGGTACCACCATGTAATAAACAGCACCCCTGCTTACAAAAGTAATCGACATGCAATTTAATGCTGGAGCTAAGGGCCACCATGGTCTTCCGGAGACTAACCAAGACCACGCTCCAGCCAATAATTAGCACACTTTTATTGCAGTCTCAAAATGGTCTTTGAGACCCAGCTGATATCGGCATATATTTCAATTTTCAGTTTAAATTAAGGCATAATTTTAAGTGTCTGAATTACTAACTAACTAGCTAACTAACTGTCTGACTGACCGTCGACCGGCTGACTGACTGCTTGCCTACCGGACTGGCTCACTAACTGGCTCTCTAATTAAGTAACTAAATAACTGACTAACCTCCTGTCTAAATATATCTAATGACTGACTGACTGATCAACCGACTGACTGACTGACTGAGTGACTGACAGACTGACTGACTGAACAACTAAACGACTGACTGGCCGATCGACCGACTGACTGTCAAACAAACTACTAACAACCAACTACTGTTTGGTTAGGGGCTTACGTGCGTGAACAAGGCGCCGGTAAGGGGACTGTATTTAAGTCGGATCA
Organism: Aporrectodea caliginosa; assembly: GCA_020284085.1. Classification (NCBI taxonomy): domain Eukaryota; kingdom Metazoa; phylum Annelida; class Clitellata; order Crassiclitellata; family Lumbricidae; genus Aporrectodea; species Aporrectodea caliginosa. Next base: position 248,636 of record JACEVL010000557.1, read on the forward strand.
CCTTTGCTGCAACACCGCCCGGTCGTAGCAACAAGGAGGCATTGAGAGACGATTAAGTAGTTGAGTTCAGCGGCGGATAGAGAAACGTGGCAGGCAGGCAGGAGGCAGGAGGCAACGGGGGACCGACCGACCGACCGAAGGAGCGGATGACGGGGGTCGAACGCGATATATCGCCTCAAGGAGGAAAAGTTCACGAGTTAAAAATTGAGCCGGAGTTTATTCTGATCTCTCACTCTCTCTATTTCTCTCTCTCTATTTGTCTCTGGAACACTTCACGCCGATATAAACGCAACCAGAGTCCGGATTAAGACTGTAACTCCTTCTTCCTTCTGAAATAATCTGCTGAGAGTAGTTACTTACTTACTTTAAGGTAGTTCTTATCAGAATTTAATTTAACTGGAATAATTACTTTTAAAAGATGCAGGTATAAACGTCAGAGTAGAAAATCACGAGGAGTGGATACGACCCCCCTCCCCCCGGCCATTCATTTCGCTGGACTGATTCTTTTGCTGATCGCTGCTCAGTGAATCGCTCGGTGTTTGGATTGAAGTTGTTGACTGGATCTTCTCGTTCGAGGTCCGTATAAGGTGAGCATCATTTAGTCTGCATGCTTTTATATGTACACATATGTAGGTATGTGCTTGTATGTATGCTTTTATATGTACATATATGTAGGTATGTGCTTGTATGTATGCTTTTATATGTACATATATGTAGGTATGTGCTTGTATGTATGCTTTTATATGTACATATATGTAGGTATGTGCTTATATGTATGCATGTATGTATGTATGTATGAAAATGTGTTTATGCATATTTCTGTAAATATGTTTGTATGAATGTATGTATGTGTATATGTGTAAATTGCGAAGGTATGTACCATGTACGCGTGTGTACGTATGCATTTATGTACGTATGCACATGTATATGTTTGCATGCAATTATGCATGCATGTATGCGTGCATGTATGTAAATTTATGTGTGTGTGTGTATGTATGTATACATGTGTATGTATATGTGTATTTGTGTATGCATGTATGTATGTGTGTGTGTATGTATGTACGTATGCATGTATGTATGCATGCTTGTAGACACAATATAGAGGTAGCTTGGCTTTGGTAGAGCAAGTAACCTTGTTACCTTTCACACAGCTATTGCAAATCGACATCAGCCAGACGCGGCAGATGTCAATCAAACTTTGGAACTAAAATCATTGGCATACAGTGATAAGGATATAACATGTATATATCTAGGGCTGTATTAAGGCCAGGTCTTAAGGTCACTGCGTCTGGTCGGAAACTGGGTCACTGCAGGTCATGCTCTAAGGTCGTTATGGATGAAGGGTAGGAAGCAAGGGGATAGCAAAAAGGAGGAAATGAGAAATGGTATGCGAAGAAATTGATGGAAAGTGAGAGGGGTATGCAAGGGAAATTACAATGGAATGGATGGCACATGCATCAGAGGGATATACAAGGAAATGGAATAAAAGGAAACTGAGAAGATAACAGAAGATGCAAACTTCGGAAATTGCAATGGGAATTAGGGAAACCTTTCTCTTTGTAATTATAACGTAAAACTCCTAAATTTCTCAGAGCCACACTTTCATTCTCTTATAGCGTGAACTCGAGAGCAACAAGGGCCATAAACAATGAGACGATCATGGGACCCCAGATACAGCAGCAAGGGAAGATATCAAATTACAATGAGCACAACAATAATAGATATTGATAGAAAGGAACAGAGACAAAGAAGTAGATACAGAGATAAAGAGACAGAGAGACAGACAGAGACAGACAGGCAGAGAGACAGACAGACAGAAAGAGATAGACAGAGACGAACAGAGAGAAACAGAGAGAGAGCCTTAGAGACACAGAGAGAGACACACACAGAGAGAGAGACAGAGAGACAGAGAGACAAAACAACAACAGAGGGACAGAGACAGACAGATAGACAGAGAGAGACACAAAGAGAGCGACAGAGAGAGAGAGACAGAGAGAGAGAAACAAACAACAACAGAGGGACAGAGAGACAGACAGATATGAGAGAGACACAAAGAGAGCGACAGAGAGAGACACAGAGAGAGAGACAGAGGGACAAACAACAACAGAGGGACAGAGAGACAGATAGATATGAGAGAGACACAAAGAGACAGCAGCAGATAGGGTACATGCCGGGCAAGATAGCTTAGTAGACATAATTCAGGGTGCCGACAGATAACCCCAAACACTGCAAAGCCACGCAAACATACAGACACACCGACAAAGGCGAGCGCACACACATACACACAAATACTTTTAGCTTTATATAATCACCTGATGGAGTCGTTAATTCCACTGACGTTGTGAGAAACACTCCCAAGTACCTGATGAACGAATCGCACGGAATATATCGCTATCAACTCCTGTACACGTCGGCTCATGCGAATACGCGTACTTATCATAGTATGTATACATGTTGTATACATACAAGCATGCAGCATACAGATGTATATGTACATGTTGATGTGCACGTTGATACAGTTATGCATACAGTGTCGGCAGCACTTCACTTCTGCATATTGCTCGCCGTACATGTTTGTACATCAAGGTTTCATCTCAATATCCTTCTCTCTCTGTCTCTGTCTGTCTTTGTCTCTGACTCTGTCTCTGTATCTGGCTCTGTCTGTCTGTCTCTCGCTGTCTCTTTCTACCCCTCTCCTTCTCCTTCTGTGCATTCCTCTCCATCTCCTCCCTATCCCTCTCCATCTCCTTTGCATCCATCTTCTCTCCTCCTCTCCCTATACCTCTCCCTCTCCCTATACCTCTCCCTCTCCTTATACCTCTCCCTATACCTCTCCATATCCTTTTCTGCATCTCTCTGGTTCTACTTCTCCATTTCCCTCTCCTTCTCTGCATTCAACTCCTTCTGACTCCCCAATTCCTCTCCTTCCCCACCCATTATACCTTCTCATTTCCTTTCATTTCTCTCTCTCTCTCTCTCTCTCTCTCTCTCTCTCTCTCTCTCTCTCTCTCTCTCTCTCTCTCTCTCTCTCTCTCTCTCTCTCTCTCTCGTATCTGTCTGTCTGCCATGGTCCGGAGCCTGTGATAACAGGATCGAATTCCTATATAGCGTTGGCCGACATCTAAGCATCTAGGCATCTCGGCCAAGAGATATTTATAAGCCTCTGTACACACAAGTACACGCAAAAGTATATATATACATATCTACGCATACACATACATGCATATGGATACATATATTATAGTACAATTTACTAGCATAGGGAACCTATAAAGAATGTTAGAATATGGTAAGAGTAAAAATGTATTTATTTCCCATACGTATAAATCTTATCTATACAACAAGATGCAGAACCCAGCCTCCATAAGACGTCAGACGAAGTGGGACATGCAGAGAGACAACACGAAACAGTCCCTATGCATGGACCAGAAGCCGAACCCTCGACAGACCGTAGATAGCAAAGAACTATCACAGAATGCCACTCGAAGCCTTCTTGTCCTTCGTAAATGACCAGACACCTGGTTTTCATCTAGCCAGGCAGGATAAGTGTTACGACAACAGTGTGTGTGTGTGTGTGTGTGTGTGTGTGTGTGTGTGTGTGTGTGTGTGTGTGTGTGTGTGTGTGTGTGTGTGTGTGTGTGTGTGTGTGTGTGTGCGTGTGTGTGTGTGTGTGTGTGTGTGTGTGTGTGTGTGTGTGTGTGTGTGTGTGTGTGTGTGTGATGTATATAGCCAATACTAGTATATATATATATATTATTCATTGTATATATATACGATAACGCAAGTACATAATGGAGATTTATATGTAATACGTGTCGACGTCTATACGACATGTGAGATCTACTTATAAAAATTGCTCATAAACACATTATTCGACAATGCATATGAGACGTATTTATATACAGGTATACGCATGTTGTATACCGATATAATATATAGGGATATATATATATATATAACATGATATATCACTGAACAGACAATCTGACAGAGAGAGAGACATCTTGTGGCGTCTATAAATGCGTGGGTATGTCTAGATGTATGTGTGACATTGTGTGTGTATATACTTTGTTTGGCTGTTGTTTCGTCTGCGGTGAAGAAAAGCTTTTTGATGGATAACTTCGACTTCTATCTCGTCGTTACTGCTGCTGCTGCTGCTGCTGCTGCTGCTGCTGCTGCTGCTGCTGATGCTGCTGCTGCTGCTGCTGCAGCCATGCTGCTGCTGCTGCTGCTGCTGCTGCTGCTGCTGCTGCTGCTGCTGCTGCTGCTGCTGCTGCTGCTGCTGCTGCTGCTGCTGCTGCTGCTGCTGCTGTTGTTTGCTCTTTATCTTATGTAGGTTGATGCATATCGACTAAATTCAGACATCATGCACCCTCAACCACCACCCATCACTCACCAATTGCATAGTCGGCGGCTACATGGCATAACCAGACTGGTATTATGCATATAGGTTAACGTTTTGCTTTTGGTTCTAACCCTGCTTTTCACTTTAGTACTGTCTGTCTGTCTGTCTGTCTGTCTCTCTGTAAGACAGACAGAGAGACAGACAGTCAGACAGACAGACTATATGCAATCGGTGGGTGATGGGTGGGTGGTCTGTCTGTCTTTATGATGGGTTCATGAAATAAAAAATTTCAGTTGTTTCTTGAAGGATGTATGCAAGTATGTGCATACATTTATATATGTATACATATATACTTATATGTGGGTCCTACTCAAGCATTATACAAACATCCATGCATACATGCATAGATACATTCATACAATCATTCCTATGTAGCCTATACATACGCATGAATACATTCACACATACTTACGTACATACACACATGGCCTACAATGCCTACATGTATACATCCACAAACCTTAAGGCGGAAGGAGGCGAAGGAGAAGGTGTATGAACCGATCGACCTGTTGAACCCCATGCATGAGATGGACATACATGTAGCAAGTTCTAGCATGTATACCTGTGTGTGTATATCTGCATGTATCTGTGCGTTTGTCTGCATGTATCTTTGTGTGTTTGTGTGTGTGTCTCTGCTGGTTCGTCTGATGTGATTCGATCTCTCTGTCGACGGGTTTACAGTGTTTCATCCAAACACACACGTTGACTCCCTCCCTCCCCTTCCCTTCTCTTCTCTTCTTTCCTTTCCTACCTTTCCCTTCCCATCAGCAGCTTCCACTTCCTTTCCGATTGTCCTTATTTCGGCTTTGGCGTCCATGGTAGAGGCGCCAAATGCAGCGGCAGAAGCTACAGCAGCAGCATCATCATCCTTACAGTCAACATCCGATCCTATACCGTTGCAGGGAAAGGAAGGCATTCCTTGAGTGCGGAAAAAGCACCTTGACCCATATTCTGCTCCCTCCCTTCCCTTCTCTCGATCTTCCTCCCACCATTCATTCCTTCCCACTTTCCCTCCAATTCTCCCACTTTGCCTCCATCCTTAAATCCATCCATCCATCCATCCATCCATCCATCCATCCATCCATCCATCCATCCATCCATCCATCATCATCCATCCATCCATCCATCCATCCATCCATCCATCCATCCATCCATCCATCCATCCATCCATCCATCCATCCATCCATCCATCCATCCATCCATCCATCCATCCATCCATCCATCCATCCATCCATCCATCCATCCATCCATCCATCCATCCATCCATCCATCCATCCATCCATCCATCCATCCATCCATCATCCATCCATCCATCCATCCATCCATCCATCCATGTATATCTTTACTTTTCTCCATCCGCAACTTTTCCCTCGCATGATCCATCCATTCATTCATCACTCCTACCTTCCTCCCAACATCCGACCATCCTTACCTACCCACGCTCTCCTCTTTGCCTCAGCAGCCGTTGATGCTTCCACGATTCGTTCCATTCAATCGGCATGGTTCATGGAAACGAAAGCCTTCGCATCTGCTCCTCCTTCCTTCCCTCCTTCCGTCTTCTTCCTTCCTTTCCTCCTTCTTCCTCTTCATCCATCGTCCCTTCCTTCCCTCTTCCCTCCGTCCTTCCTTCCATCCTTTCCCTCATTCCATACTGCCTTCCATCATTCCTTCCATCCTACCTTCTTCCCTTCTCTTCTCTACCTTCCAACATCTGTCGCCTCCTCATTGCGACTTGCTTCCGACTTCTCTGCCTCACTCTCTATCTGCTTGCTTCTATGTAATGTATGTATTTATTTATTGTATGTATGTATGTATGTACATATGTATGTATGTATGTATGTATGTATGTTGTATGCATGTATGTGCCTATTCACGCGTATATGTGTATATGTATGTATGTATGTATGTATGTGTGTATGTATGTATGTATGATGTATGTATTATGTAATATATGTACATGTTTAAGTACCAACACAAAAGTGTTGTGTCGATTTGCATGTATATGTATGTATGTATGCATATGTGTATGTAAGTTTGTATGCATGTATATATATATATATGTGTATATGTATATATGTATATATATATATATATATATATATATATATATATATATTCGATGTGCATATATTGTATGTACCGTGTGTCTGTATGTCTGTGTTGTCCATGTACTGTCCGTCTATCTGTATGTTTCTGTCTGTCGGTCGGTCGATCGGTTCTTAGAGGTCACTAAAGAGTTCAGACTATCAGCAGAGCCACCACCAGAGGCAGCAGAAGCGCCATCTGGTCTGCTCAGCTGTTTTACGTCGTTGGTCAGTCTTAATTGCTTTGTTAACCTCCACCAAGGACTCCTCCTATATCCAAAGGTCCTTACCTCTCCACGGACCAAAGAATGCACACACGCTTGCGCCCACCCACCCACCCACCCACCCATTCTCACAAACACACACACACACACATACGCATATATATATATATATATATATATATATATATATATATTCATACACGCACACATACACTGACATTATAATTGATATTATATTCTCTAGGCTCAGATGTATAGGCCTATACACAATGGTGGTTACGCATTTCAAAGTTTCATAACGTGTATATACGTATGCCTTCGATGAACAGTTGTCAATCTTGTAAGGGAGCATTATGATATTCAAGGTACTGTATTGCACTGCATTGTATTGTATCCCAATGTAATGCATTGTATAGCATTGCCTTACATTGTATGGCATTGTATTGTATTGTATTTCAATGCAATGCTTTTGTATTTTATTATATTGTGATGCACTCAATGCACTGCATTGTTTGTCATTGTGATTGCAATGTATTGTATTGCATTTTTGTGATTTGTTCGACTGAGCATGACTGGAATTCCATTACGCCAACCGCATCTGTACTTCATTAGAGCTATAATTAGTTCAAAGCATCCCAATGCACTATATATTCTCATATGTCGGATTGTATTGAACCTGCATGCTTTCTAACCACATTTGTTCAACTCCACATCATGGATAGTTTCCAGTTACGCCAACCGCAACTGTACTTCATTAGAGCTATAATTAGTTCAAAGCAAACGAGTCTGTTATATATTCTCATATCTCGGATGTTTGTGAACCTGCTTTCTAACCACATCGGAATGTCACTCCACTTCATGGATGTTTTCCAACGAAGTAGAAGAAGAAGAGCAATCCATTAAGCTCTGGGGCAGCCATGGGTACGAAGTGTTAGCGACTTCATTTTCTTAGCCTCGGCATGTGAGGGCGGTCGGCCAGTCCTCTCCCTCGCCGTCTCATCTTCCAACAGACAGTGTACGGTCAGACTATACTCATTATAACTGAGTAAGCTCTCTATTGATTAACATCTAAATAATGTGTTCTTAAGAACAGCTGACCCATTTTCTACATCTTCAAGAGGCAACGATAGCCGATTAGTCAAAACCGCTCGCCTTGCAAAGCAAAGAGTACGGATTCGAACCTTTGTGTAGTGACCTGGAGCAAGAACTGCACTCACAGATTGCTCAGCGCCATCGACTGATGCTTGGGCAATACATAATGGCAAAACATCAATCATGAGCGTAGGACGCGCTCAAGGTCCTTGCACAGCAACCGTAAATATTGATGGGTATAGTTGCTCGTTGTACCAGTGTTGTACGACCTACCGTTTCTCTGTAAATGAATGAAGTCCTCTACTTCAGAGAGCAAGGCGAATGAAAGCCACATGCGAGGAGCTATGCTGTGCTATAGATGTCAGCAGGCATTTGCCTGGAACGCATTGTAAGCATGGTTCCAAGCATTCTCCCGTTATACGTACACACATAGAGACAGAAAGATAGACAAGACGGCAGACAGACATAGAGAGGCAGAGAGAGAGAGAGAGAGACAGTTAGACAGACAAAGTAAGACAGACAGAGTGACAGAGACAGATAGACAGAGACAGACAGACAGAGACAGACAGACATAGACAGGTAGACAGACAGACAACAGACAGACAGACACAGACAGAGACAGACAGACAGAGTGGAAGGCAGAATGAAGGGATAGAACCATGTGCACGCAGAGACAGAGCGAGATAACGAGGAACAGACAGACAGACAGGACTACAGAGAATGGAATCCAAGATGAGTGAATTGGGGTGCGGGAGGGGATAGCATAGGAAATACATTCACTTGCCAGGCACCGTCTTTTGCCAAATCGGTTCCGGAAGTCAGCTCTATTTTTAGTAACGACGGCCAACTCTCAAAACACAGCCTCCATCTGTATTTATAGTCAACAAGCCGTCGTCGCCACCAACCGACAGACAAACAGACAGACCAGTCAGACAGACCAGTCAGACAGACAGACCAGTCAGACAGACAAGCGGACAGGCAGACAGACTGATCGACGGAAGGACGACAAAAGCGACAGAGACAGATCAACAAACAGAGACAAACAGACAGACAAACAGAA